>VSMD01118958.1:0-27040 GCA_008750895.1 Mirza zaza
CTTCCTTCTTTCTTTCTTTCTTTCTTTCTTTCTTTCTTTCTTTCTTTCTTTCTTTCTTTCTTTCTTTCTCTTTCTTCTTCCCCCCTCCTTTCCCTCCTGCTCTTGCTCTCCCCTTTCCTTCCTTCCTTCTTTGGAAATGAAAAATTATTTACATAAATTTGCTTCCAGAAGGGAAAACATTGACACCATTTAATTTTACATTTTATTTTCTTCTAGCCCTCTGGAACCTTTTTTCTACATTTAACTATACCCTCACATGCTTCATAGAATACTTTCCTTCCTTTTTTGCCTTAAATGAAACCTGACTCTTCTTTGAGGATTTTATTTCTCTGTAGTGCTCTTGAGTGGAGGCCACTAGTTCTTCTCTGTCCTGTCTGAGAGCCCAAAGTTAGAAATACTATCTTTCTGACTTTCTATGCCACCACATCTAAAACACTCCTGTTTCATTATTCCAGTGTGTTCTTTTTTCTTTTAAAGTCATGTCATCTGGCTATGTATGCCACCTTCTTTCCTGAAGCAAAAAACATCCTCAGCCACTTCACCATGTGTACCATTTTCTTTCTGCCTAAGCACCAAGAGACTTCAGGATCCATGTCATACGGTAGATTAGCCTTACGATGTCTTTACTTTCATCAGCCCAAGGCCTTTCCCTCTGTTCTGCACCAGTCTTCATATCTATATCACACTCGAAATTGTTTTGCAATATGTTCTCCAGTCTTTCTTTCTCCCAGAGCTCTCACTCCCATTCCCCCACTTTGACCATGCTCTTTCTGACTTATGGAGGAGCTCTTTAGTTCTTTAATATTTTCTTTTCTCTCTACTATTTCACTTTTAAATGCTATTCTTTCTCTAGCCAGCCCCAAACCCAAGTCTATTATTTTAGTGTCTATTGACTTTTTAATTTTTTTTCCTGCTTTCTTTCCACCTACTCCACTTTTCAAATTCTGGATCAACCTAGCTGTCCACAGTTATTGGTTTGTGACTGAGTGATCTTAGAGAAAACCATTTGTTTGAGATGAGTATAGATCCAGAGACCTCACTTCCTCTTAGAGACACCTTCTCATGGCTGCACTGGTTATCTTTTTGGGTAACAAATTAATAAAAACTTGATAGCAGTAAAAAACACCCATTTACTATCTCACAGTACTGTGCATCAGAATTTCAGGCGAGCGTGGTTGAGTTTTCTGCCTAGAGTCTCATAAAGCTGAAATCAAGGTGTTGCCCAGCCTAGATTCTGAACCGAGGGCTCTGAGGGAAGAATCTGCTTTCAAGTTTATTCAAATTATTAGAAGAAGCTCACTGCTTGCAGTTATAAGACGGAGGCCCCACTTCCTTGCTGGCTATTTGCTCAAAGCTACTCTCAGCTTTTAAAGGTCATCTGTATTTCTCACCATGTGGCCCCCTCCTGCAGAGTCACCTTCTTATGTTTCAAATATCTGTGACTTTCTGTTCTGCCACCATCTGAGAAAATGTTCTAGTTTTAAAGGCTCATCTGATTGGACCAGGCTCATTCAGGTAATCTCCAAATCTTAATGTCAACTGACTTGGACTTTAATTATATCTGCAAAATCCCTTCAGAGTAGTGCCAAGATTAGCACTTGATTGAATAACTAGTACACAGAAATTTTAAGGGAGCTGTCTTTAGAATTCTACCTACCACAGTGGCTCTAGTTAACTCCATCACCTAAGCACACAGATGCTGTTTCAACCTTCCCAAGACCTCTATTCTACCAAAGCCCGTCCTTGCTCTCAAAACCCTTTCCCTACCCTTTTCCTGAATAGAGGAAAATAGAAACCATTCTGTGAGAAGAGGCCCATTAAAAGTCTGGCCCTATATATGGTCCTGGAAAAAAACCTAAATTATTTTCTCAGCATTCAAAATATTCTGGCTGTCTACCAACCAAAGTTTTACCCTTTTATTTGCTCACTCAGTTCTAATACCCTGTTTTCTAAGCTATCTCTTAGTTAAATATTCTCTTTCACCTGTATATACCACATTTTCCTTTCAAAAGTATTTTTCTTCATTTACCTTCAGCATGTAAACATACACGTTTCTCTAATATTAAAAAAATAAAAGAAGAAATAAGACAAACCGTATTTATCCTTTCATCCCTCTCTTTCTATTGCTACTTTTCTCTTCCTCCCTTTTTGGTTGAGGCTTGAAATTTTTTTTTCTTTTGATCTACATTCACTGTTTCATTATCTACTACTAGTATTTAGTATTTTACTACTGAATTATTACAGAATATAGTTTCACTGCTGTCTAGACCATTCCTTTCTCCTAGTACTTTATTGAATCTACCCAAAAGAACAAAAGACATTCTATAAAAAAGCCATCTGCACTAGAATGTTTGCAGCAGCACAATTTACAATTGCAAAGATGTGGAAAAAACCCAAGTGCCCATCAGTACTTGAGTGGATTAATAAAATGTGGTATATGTATACCATGCAGTTCTATTCAGCCACAAAAAACAATCATGATCTAGCACCTCCTGTATTATCCTAGATAGAGCTGGAACCCATTATACTAAGTGAAGTATCCCAAGAGTGGAAAAACAAGCATCACATATACTCACCATCAAACTGGTATTAACTGATCAACACTTAACTGTGCATATAGTAATTACATTCATCAGGTGTCAGGCAGATGGGAATGGGGAAGAGGGGATGGGTATATACACATCTAATGAGTACAGTGCGCACCATCTGGGGGATGGACATGCTTGAAGCTCTGACTTGGGTGGGCCAAGGGCAATATACGTAACCTAAATATTTGTACTCCCACGATATGCTGAAATAAAAAAGAATTAAAAAACAATTATTTTAAGGTTACTAATGCCCTTTTTGTAACACATCTAAGGTTAGCTTTCAATATTTTTCATGTAAAATTTTATGGCACTTGAAAATATTGATTACTCCTTCCTTTCTGAAATGCTTTTTTCTACAGTTTCCAAGATAGTTTACTACTCACTTTTCACCTACTCTGCAGAGGCATCAAAAAAACCAAATAATGAGGGATAAGGTACACCTGACAAATTAAACTATTTGTCCAAGTGAATATAGTCATCTTTCTCTTTTTACTTCACCTATTGTAAAACAATCCAATGTTTATAATATCAAAGATCAAGCTAAACATATTTTACAGTTAAAAAGCTACTTTCCTAAATTGTTGTGTTTTCTGTTTGTTGAAATTTCAGACCTTTATTTTTTCTGTGGCTTCCAGATATTAAAATGTGACAATCTACAATGTTGGGAACATGATTATTATGCAAGGCACATTATGATTGGGTGACAAGGAATGGTTCCCAGGACCCTGTCTCTAAATCTTTGTTATTGTACCCGTGGTCATTCTTGGCTTTCTTCATGGACAACGCTTCAGCCATCTCTTCTTTTAATACTGCTCCTAGATGTCCTTTCTTGTTCCTGCAACTCATTTTACTGAAGCACAATTTTGTTAGATGTATGTCACTCACTTTCATGGTTTTAGTTACCCTTTCTTAGTTCGAGCTGCCATCACAAAATAACATAGACTGGGTGGCATAAACAAGAGATATGTATTTGTCATGGTTATGGAGGCTGTATGCCATTACGGTTGGGTTCTGGTGAGCACTCTCTTCCTAGCTTGGAGACTTCTTATTGCATCCTCACATGGCAGAGAAAAAGAGCAAGCTGTATGGTGTCTCCTGTTATAAGGGCACTAATCCCATCATGAAGGCCCCACCCTCATTACCTCATCTAAATCTAATTACCTCCTAAAGGCCATACCTCCAAACGCTATTACAAGTGAAGCTAGGGTTTTAGCATATAAATGGGAGGCACAAACATTTAGCCCATAACATACTCCAATATCATTAAAATTTCCAATCTCTATATCTCTTTCCAGAGCTCAAATCCCTATAATTCATGCTCGCACTGAACACATTCATGCAAATACCCCACACATAATTTCAAATCAAGCATCCTTAAAATTGAATATTATCTCCTTTTGATGCCTTGCTCTTGTTGAGTGGCATTGCTATCTATGTAGTTGACAAAGGCTGGAAGATATCCTTGGCTCCCCTTTGCGTCATCGGCTGTGTCACATCAATCACCAACTGCTGTTGATTCTTACCCTTACATAGCTCTTAGATTCATCTTCTCCTCTCTGTTTGCACTGCCCCAAATTGATCTTCATGTTTGTCATTCCTGGCTGTGATTACTGTGACATATCATCACTGGTTCCATCTCCAGGGCTCTGCAATCAAGTCTTCTCTTGACCCTTAGAGGGCTGCTACTAAAATGCAAATCTTTTCATGTAACTTGTTTTCTTAAAAATACTCACTGTCTCTTCACTGGCCTTCAGGGAAAACTCTAAATTTGTAGCTAGTGTCTATAGCCCATCTTGATCTGGTCCCTGACTGCCATCCAGTTTCATCCTTCACCACATTGTTCCTGAGGAATATTCCTGACCTACTTGCAATAACCTGAAAAAGACATATTCTCACATACTTCTGTGCTTTTCCACACAGTCTTCCCTTTAGAGGCTAAATTTTACCCTCTCTTTAAGACTTTGACACAGGTGGTATCTTCAAACATTTTCTTTACTTCCCTTCCGGGACATCACATTTTATTTTCTTCTTAGTGTTTACCACTACATGACCTTAGATGACACATTTATAGTTTTATTTGTTTATTGATTATTTGTCCCACCAGAATTTTTGATTCATGAAGGCAGGAACTTTAATTTGTTCATTACTTTAAGTTCAATGCCTAGAATAGTACTTAGAACATAGTAGATGATGCACAACTATTTGTAGAATAAATTAATTGATGCTCTTAGATGCCATCCTGGCTCTGTCACTTAATGCACATGCCTCTGAGTAAGTTATTTGACTGCTTTGGGTTAAGATGCTCATCTTTAAAGTGCCTTACAATAATAATTGTATCTACTTCATGGAATTGTCATAAGCCTCACAAGAACTAAGCAAGTTAATATAAAGTGCACATACTAGTACTTAACAAGAATTAGCAATTATGACCTTGACCTTTGCAATGCTTTCTATGACTCTTTTCATATTCTCCTCCCTTGATTTTTCCCCAAATTATAGAGCACACGAAGAAGACTGCAAGGAGGTGAGGAGTGAATTGGATGAAGCCTGTATCTGTGTCTGTATCTGGAAGCCAGCTCACAATGTTCAGCCAAGAAATGAGGGAAGAGTTTCAGAATGCTTTAGACACTCATTGGCTTCTAAGCATTCACAAGTCCTAGAATAGAGATTCAGAAACAGGAGTGGAGTTGCTGTGTCCTCTCTGCTATAAATATGACTGAGTTACAATGCTTAGTTTTTGGGTCAGCTCCATGCTCCTAATTATGCTCTCTCTGTCTGAACCTAGTCCTTGTTGAAATAGTGAAGTGAGTTCTGTTGTTGTTGGACACCCTTCTCTTACTGCTACTTCTTGGGCCCTATTCCTGATCAGTCTTTGCCCAGGCACCTGCCTTAAATAACATTCCCCAAGAATTATTCTTAGCCAGTTGTCACTGTCTAGAAAAAATCCAATAAATTAATTCCAGCTAAAATGTGTATTGAGAACTATTTAAGACTTTGCTATTCTTGTAGGTATTTGTATTTGAATATATGAGTTTTAAAGATCAAAAACCATTGAAGGATTCAAAATGGAATATTACACAATGTTTTCAATGATGTTACAGAATATGCAAGGAGTATTGTAAAAAAGTCATAGTGAATTGCTAAGAGGAAAAGGCAACTTTCAAAGGATATAAATGTATGATACCCTCCACCTTTTCTTTGAGCAAGTGAATGGGAAGACTGATAAGAACAAAATATAATATTCTCACAATTGATATATAAGGTCAAAGCTTACAGTCAATTTTTCAACTAGATTTTATCTTGAGGCATGACAAACTCTGCTGGAATTCATACTGAAGAATAAATGTCCAAAAATAGCTAACATAATTCAGAAAAATATAAGAAGGGAAGCTTATGCCATATTTCAAAAATTATTATTAAACTGAAGGAATATACATACCAATGTAACAATTTCATTTCATATTTTTATAAATTTAAAAATATTAAAACAAATATTTATTTTTTCTATGGTGGAATTTCAGGATAATTGACATATGGAGGGCAGATCTCTGCATATCCCTTTTTATTACACCTTAGGATCAAAGTTTCATTTCATTCCACATGGCTGAACTATCAAACAAACATATTGTTGAATTTTACATACTTTGTTTGGGGCCTGTCATACTTAGCTATATCTTTCTAATAACTTGTAGGTGATTTGAGAATGTGAGAAATTTACTTAACATGTATTCAGTCTAAATATATTAACAATAACAGAAGAATTGATTTCCTCATTTTTGAAGAAATCGTAAAACCTAGTGTTCAAGAACACTTATCTTTTACTATGCCTTCCTTATTTCCCAAATATGATGCACGTTTTCAGTACAGTCCAGCTGCTTATTGGCCAAAGACATTTGGTATATTAAATGGCTATATTAGGCCATTTCATTAATGTAATCTTCCTGAAAAGCCTGGACAAAATCTCCTCCGAACTCCTCTACAACTAGCTGCAGTTTCGCTATTCCTACCTGAATATTACATCTTGGTATTCCTTCAATTACACCCAGGGTGGAGTCTAGTTGCAAAAGACAAAGGAGCAAGGAGGGAAGAGGAAGATCTCAGTATCTCACTGCTACCCATCTATCTGTCCACAACTTTGCACAGACACAGCTCTCCTAGGTGGCACTGAAAGCTCATCCATTTGCTTATGGCACTTTCTTACCACCTAGACCTGCTTTTCTTTAAAGAAATACCCTAGGATTTTTCTCTGAATAGATAAACTTTAATTTGTTTTTTGGGGGGTACCTGCAGGCATATGATCTCAATTAAAACTATAGAGAAGTGATAAGAGTCACACAGGGGGCTTTTTATTCTTTGTGTGTTTTGCATTTTTTTCTTATCAGTAAAATTAATACAAAAACAAAAACAAACCAAAAAACCCGCTAACAAGCTAAGAAAAAATTCCCTCTCTCTCTCTCTGTCTCTCACTCTCTCTCTCACCCTCCCCCTCTCTGAGAGCTCTTTCATTAGTGACAGAAAAATCAGAAAATATCTTTTGAAATTACGTTCTGTCCACAGGTGTTCAGGATGGGGAAAATTCCTCATTGAAACAACAGGCGGAGGCAGAGACACAGTGTTCATATTTTTGGAGATAGAAAATGAGTCAAAGGAGACATAGCAGTTATGCCATAAACAGTAACATGACCAATCTCCTTTTCTTTGGGTTTAGTTTTAAGGGAAATGTGCCCTGGTAGAAACCCTCAAATGCATTGATTCAGGCAAAAACAGCAAGAAAAATGCTATTAGTCTATTTTTATTCGAACACTAATAATTTCCCATGCATTAACTATGAAAACAGAAAGAGTTGCTATGGGAGATGCTTCTGTCAACAATATTGCATTTGGGGATGTGTGGTGAGAGCAGGATTTTATCCTATTTAATATCAGGGAAATGGAGAGCATTTTTGTTTTTTTGCTAGTTAAATTATCTGTGATACTACTTTAAATATTTTGTCTAGTTATGTTTTTATCTGAACAAACTTCCTATCACACTGTTTTATGTATATGTAATTGTTGGTTATGGGT
Organism: Mirza zaza; assembly: GCA_008750895.1. Lineage (NCBI taxonomy): Eukaryota > Metazoa > Chordata > Mammalia > Primates > Cheirogaleidae > Mirza > Mirza zaza. The sequence continues at coordinate 7,652 of VSMD01118958.1, forward strand.
ATCTATCCCATGCTCTCTACCTTCATTCCTATGGCTGTGATTACAGTATTAAGACTCCTATCAGAGGGCAAGAAAATCAAGTCTACTGGACCCTATCCCCTTTTTTCCTTTTCCAAGAACTACTGATCTATCTCTTTCTCTGTTATAAATTCATTTCTCACTATGGGGTTTATTCCTATGAACATACATATATATCTTAGTTACTTTTCTGTCACAACACACACACACACACACACACACACACAGACTCACTCTCTCTCTCTCACACACCTTGGGCTCCATATCACCATCCAATCATCACTCCATCTGTCTATACACTATTACAGCAAAAGTGTAAAGAAATGCCAAAGAGTTCTGTGATGAATGCACTTCTCTTCTTCAGCCTCATCTATTTCTAGGTGATCTTATCAAGCCCTATAACTTTAAATACAACTTATATTTTTGACAACCATCAATGTTATTTTTTTAAAATTTAATTTAAAAAAATTTTTTTAAACCAATTATCAGGGGAGAGCATGAACACAGTTTCCCACTACCACAAATTATGCAGTTGAGCTTCCCACATTTGGGGAAATCTCGGGGGTCAGCACATTTGGAGTGCATATTTCCTCGCCCTGGGAAAACCGCCTTCTTGATCATGGTATCTCTCATGCCAGGTAAGTGACAACTGTGAATATATTATTTCAACACTTATTTCTCTTTCTCTTGAGAATGTTAGATTAAAATATGTAATTGCCTACTTAAAATTTTCCATCTTAGCCAATCCAGTGCATCTCAAACTTTCTGTGGTAAAGACACTTTAGTTTTTTTAAAAAAAATTTCTAAGAAATGGTGAGCCAATAGTTTTGTAAAAGCCAATAAAAGTAAATGACTAGCATAATAAGAGAATTAGGAAGAAATCCCCAAAGATAAAAATACAAGTTGTATTTTTAATTAAGATCCGACAGACAAAAAGTACATTTCACTGAGTATAATTAGAATAAACAAAATGTAGAAAAAAAAGAATTGCAAAAAATTGTACATGGTGTTTATCCAAAGTATGCATATAGGTGATTAATAGAAAGTTGCTTCAACATTTATATTTTTTTATTCTGAAATCGGCCCTAAACAAAAGCTATGAATGAAATAATTATTCCCCTTATTAAATTTTCTAAACTAGTGGACTTTGAACAGTATATCAATATTTAAAGTTTTTAATGTGACAAATAAGCTTGTTTCTTATCTAGTCTATATTAGATCATGGCAATTCTATTTTAGGGGTGATGCATATATAAACTATTTTTATTATTCACTTCAATAAAATTAAATAGAGTTTATCTCAGAGGTAGGCTTCTCTAATGGGACAAGAGATTTTAAAGAAATTTCAGCAAGCTCAGGATATTCACTTTTAACTTTTATCCAAAATAATGCTAGTGAAGATATAATTTTAAAATTCATCTTCATACCTCCATGAAGAGCCAATTGTAATAATTTACCTTATAAAATTATAATAAAATTTAAATGTTTTTATAAAAATGGATTTAAAATTTATACATCTTTGTGTTACAGTTGACAAACTAACTTTAAATTTTAAATTATCATATTGTAGTATGTTCCTATAGCACATAACTAGTATGTAGCTGGTGACCCATGCAACTCACCATGTGAGTTTGACAGTAGGTGAATTGGTCAATACACAATTAAATGAGGCAAGCTTATTTATAATATGTTTAGATATCAAAGCTATATTAAGTTGTTATACACATTTTTTTGAGTCTTACTATCAAGCTCTATACTTATTCTGTCATCAACAGATAAATAATTTGTCAACCTAAATAAAAAACAGAGAGGCTCTCTAGGAAAATGATATATTCTCAGGAATCGGTGTTGCACTGGTAACACTGGCACCGTAGTAAACTATGTGCATATTCAAAAAGCTAAAGGAAGACAAAGGTTCTTAATGGGAAAATACGGAGGATTTCATTATTACTTTGAGATAATTATCTTTGGCTACAAGAATCAATAATAAGGATGGTGCCGGTCTGATGTTACAAAGGCAGCTGCTGGGCAGGTGTCCTCTCAGAAGTGTTTTTCTGTGTGAGGTTATGATATGTCTTTGTGCAAGGCTGCAGATTTTGCAGAGAATTTTGTGATTTTTTTAAATCAGGCATTTGTGTATGAGAACCCTGCCTTCATTGCATTTTCTAGTTCTATATGTCAGACTTTTTAGTGCAAAACAGGTTGATTTGTTTAACACAAAAATGTTTTTGTCAGTGGATTCTGACAACTTTCACATTTCTCCATTTTGATCATATATTTCTTTGAAAGTACTGATTATCAACTATCCTGTATTTAGGTTCCAATGGTCCCTCAGTGCCAGGATGGACTTGTCCTGGATTACGGGCCTGTTCCCATATAGATGAGAGAGATTGGCAACTAGAAGTCAACTTCAAAACACTTTAGCTACATTTGAGCAACAAAAGAAATGTCTTAGTCCATTTTGTTTTGCTATAAAGGAATATCTGAGGCTTTGTCATTTATAAAGCAAAAAGGTTTATTTAGTTCATGGTTCTGCAGGCTGTAAAACAAACATGACATTGGCATCTTCTTGGCTTTTGGTGAGGGCTTTTTGTGCTGCCTAAAAACATGGAGGAGAAGGTCAAAGGAGAAGTGGGCAAATGCAAAGAGAGACCAAACCCAAGGGGTACTCTGGATTTATATCAACCCACTCTCACAGGAACTAGCCCATTCCACTGAGGACTAATCCAGTCTCACGACTGGAGGACTAATCCAGTCTCATGAAAGAGAACTCTTCTGCTACCTGGAGGATGACACCTAGCCATTCAGGAGGGACCCTCCCCATGATCATAACATTTCCCACTAGGACCTACCTGCCATTGCCAGCACACTGGTGATCAAATTTCAACATGATATCCAGTGGAGACAAACAAACCATATATAAACCATAGCAAGAGCTTTGTTTTGTGTATTTGTTTTTCTTTTTCTTTTTCTTTTCAGTAGACACAGGGTCTCACTGTTGCTCAAACTGGTGTCAAACTCCTGAGTTCAAGCTATCCTCCTCCTCGGCCTGCCAGAGAGTAGGTATTATAGGCATCCACCACCTCACCCAGCCCATAGCAAGAGCTTTGAAGGAAGTGGCTCTCAGGCTAAGTCAACCTGAAGTCCATTGATTAGCTCAATTTTAATTGTTCCATCAGGGTTCGCTATCATCTTAAAGTGCTGGACCAGCATACATTGTTAAAAGTTGTGCTTTTGCAAAAATTTAACAAATAATAGATACAAGGTTTAAAAAGGGAAAATGCAAAGTAAAATTAATAGCAATATGACAATCTACATTTGCAAAATGGTTTGAAAGATAAGCCTAGACTTAAAGGCTACCAATGGAATAAATCAAATGACCATAGGGAATTAGGTGAGACCTATTATAACCATGTGGCCTGTTTTCTTATTCTATGTGCATGGGTCTCAACTTTCCCAGAGGAATTTATCCAGTTACAACATGTAGTACGAGCAATAGCACAGGAATTAACTTATTTGACTAGTATTAATAGATACTAAAGAATTTTCTCTTAGGTCAGTTTCTGTCAGGTTACCAACAGAAGGTACTGATTGTGAAATTTCAATTACATTATTATCCTGTCAAGTAAAAAACATAGCATTAACAGGATAGAGTCTCATTATGAAATGGAGTCTTGTTCTGATGTCTCGGGAACAGCTGCTTACATCAGCTTGCACTGGTTTGTAGTTTGAATGTCTCATTACAGCATTGAGTGGTTTGGTGAACTTTCTGTGCAACCAATATATAAGCACGAGATTTGTCCCTTAAAATCCATCTAGTTTCGGCTTATAGATCTTTAGGAACAGAGCAGTTTTTGCTTTTAGTTGGAGAGTTGTAGCCCAATATTGCAAGAAATTAGGAGAATTCAGGATCTAGTACAAATAGGTAGATAACAAGAAACTTAAAAAGAATGCACAGAGCTACAATCTAATAACAGGTGTATCATAGCTTTTCTTTAGAAACATAACTTTTCTTCTCTATGGTCATCTTGATTCTTACCAAAGATAATCAGAGTAAGACAAATTTATTTGTAAAATAAGTTTAGTTTCTCAAATTTTGCTTGTATGAATGGTGATTTGACCATATAGTAATCTCATATTTAAAAATGTATTGAAGCTAGGAAGCCAAACTAAAGCGGACTTTAGATTTTTCCAACAGTCTTAAGGTTCTTGGGCCTGCTAGCAAGTAACAAGTTTTACTCACTCACTGTAAGGCTGGGAACTCTTGAAACCAAGTGTTGTATGTACATTCTCTAATATGATATTCCAGTCAAAGATTTGGTAATATAAGCAATGATTTTCATTGCATCCTATTATGAAGAAGCAGAAGATTTTTTTGAACTTATCAAATAATCATATTGCCATAACAATACTCATGAATAGTTTCCAGATTTTAGAGGGATCAGGAAAGGTGAAAATGTAAATGTTTCCACTTTTGTTTACAAAAAGCATACTTTATCAAATTGCTGTAAACTATAGATAACTTAAGAGAAAAAGTTATTTAAATCTGGAAAACAATATATTTTCAGAAAGAACTAACAATGACTAGGCATGGTGGCTCATGCCTGTAATCCCAGCACTCTGGGAGGCTAAGTAGGAGGATGGCTTGAGGCCAGGAGTTCAAGACTAGCCTAGGTAACATAGTGAGACTGCATCTGTATAAAAATTTAAAAAATTAGCCAGGAATGGTGGTATGCACCTGTATTCCCAGCTATTTGGGTGACAAAGTTGGGAGGGATGCTTGATCCCAAGAGTTTGAGGCTGAGGTGAGTTAAATGATGTAACTGCATTCCAGCCTAGGTGACAGAGTAAAGCCTTGTCTCAAAAAAGAAAAAAAAAAAAAAAAAAGAACCCATAATGTTTCAAATAAAAGGCACAAAACATTACCTTTATCAGTTACCTATTCTCACATAATTAATTTTATTTTTGCTTGATCTTAATTTGCAGTTTTATGACCCATCAGTTTCTTTATTAAAGTTTTGGAAAATTTTTATTTAGTCCATTGATTTTAGAGTTATTAGCAAACTATATGTAAAAGTACTTGCTAGAGTTTTTTCATATATCTGATTGTAAATGCTCTTAGAGAATTCAAAACAATATCTGTGGATAACAGAGGCTTAGGATAGCCATGGTTAAAAACCAGATGGAAGTTCATTATAATCGGCAATGAACAAAGAAATGAAGTTATTTTTATGGCATACAATATAATATCTAGAGTTATGACTGATAACAGATTTTTAAGAGGTTTATAAAATTTTGAACATTCACATTAATAGCATACCCATGAATATAATTGAAATAAAATCTACTGTCACATCATTCAATAATGTTTCCCAAACAACCTACCAAATAAGCCTAATCATTTAGTATCTTTAAAAGATGAAAGATACATTCTTTAAGGCTTGCCAGGAACTCAAATGGAAAAGCCCAAAGTTATTTATAGGTCAAAGAGACTTAATTTAGAACTTGATCCTGGGAAAGTCTGTCAAAGATGTCAAAAGTTTCAAACACTTGATTATAATAGGATCACAGGTCACTGTAAAATAATAATCATTCACTTAATCAGAATGATAATCAAAGACTTTAAAAGCAATATAGCAAGTTATATGGACATAAAATCCTTAACCATTTCAAAGCTCAGTTTTCTTAAATAATAAAAAATCTAATGAAAATAACATAGGAAATTATCTTGATAAAATGTAAAATCTTTGTTTTTTATTCCAGTTACCAAAAAAGGTAAAGAAAATCTTCTGCAATGTGATTGCTTCTCCTTATGGGAAGCCCACTTAGATTTTCTGGAAGTTTAATCTGATGAAAAAGGTACTTGAATTTTACTAGACACAGGAAGTGTGTGCCCAATGTTATGAGTGTACACTATGTTTTGGATGAATGCAAACAAGCAAACTAGTACCTAGCAGGGGAGTACATGGCTCTTAGTAAAAGAATTGGGAGTGTTCTGCTTACATGAAACGATTCAGACACATTAAGAAAAGCCAAGAGTATAGAATCAAGTCATGCTAAAGGAAAACATTGCTTTGTTAGGTCTTTAAGATATCAACCTCAGGCCATGACAGCACAGTTAGAATCAAAGAGAAAAGTTACAGATTTAAAAAAAAAGTTAAAAGAGAGTGTTATCACATCAACCAGGCAAAAAGACACATCATTCTTTTCAAGGAAAGAAAGAAGAGCTGAACACAATGATGCATGACCTGTAAATCATGTGAAGTGAGATATAGCAAAAATTGAACATCTGAAATACGAATCTGAGAAGTATCAAGAAGAAAACTCTACCTCAAGAAATGAAATTACCATTCTAAAACAAAAAGACACTCTACACTGTTGGCAGTGTAGAGAATGTCTGTTAATGAAACAAATGTCAGAATTAAAAATCAACACTCCTGCACTTTTACCAGGAGCAGAAAAATATTTGAAAAAAACTTTGTTGTACCATAGGGGACCAAATTTTTACTTTTTTAAAATATGAAATCTTAATCTTTATAAAGACATAAATAATCCCCTTCTAATTATAGTCAACTTAATGCCACAAAATTTCTTTCATAAATTTATTCTTTGTGAAGCTTTCACAATCTACGCAGACCTACTATGACATACTTGGAATTTCTGCTTTATCATATACTTTGTCTTTCTTAAATAATGAGTCATTTCACTTCATCAAGAAAATTTGCTACACAAGAGTCTTTCTCATACAAAATTATCTCTTTTATTTTTAACCTTTCTTACAAAATATACAAGTTAATGCCTATAACTTTCTTCCTATTTCTCTGTCCTGCTTACTGATACCTTTATGTCTTATTTCTATATCCTTCCTAAATCCATACTTTGAAACAACCATTAAATTATCTTTGAATTAGACAAAATTATTCTGATTCTCAAGAAAGAACACATTTTTCCTTTCTTAATTTTTTCATCAAAAACACATTTTTGGTATTATTTGTATAAAGAATTATAAACATTAATTAGAATTTTTTTCTCTTAGTAACCTTAATTTTACCTAGTAAAACAATAAATTTAGGAAGTAATAAATTTCAAACTGTCACATGTAAGTATTTTATAGATGAGAACCATTTTACCATTTTAGAAACATAGACCCCATAACATAAATATTATGTATATTAATTGACTCAAATATACTTAGTATTTCTATAAAATTTAAGAAGCCAAGATAAACAAATTTATGTTCATAAATTTATGCTTCAGTTTTTAATCTTATTTAGAAAAGACCCAGACTTTAATGAGAATATATAGCATAAATTTAAGTTTCAAATTACATGAAAAGCTCATTTGTATATGTTCATCCCATTTATATTTATGTAATTTACTTATTTGTAACAATTATACCAAGATTACTTATGAAAACTGACATGTTAGAAAAAGCTTGTCATCATTTAATTTTAGTTCCCTATTAACCATTTTTATAGCTTATGAACATCAGATATTCATCAAAGTAAGAAACTTAAAAATATGGGTATTTTCCAATAGCTCAGAAGACACAACTGTTGTCATTAAACTAGCAATATAACATTAGTGTTACTTACCAAAGAATTACTCAAAAATAATTTTGCTTTATAGTTTTATGATTTTAACACTTGTAGCAGAGACCAGTATAATCCTGTCTGACTAGTAAACCCAGGCAAAAAATGTGTACTGACAGTTTAGAAAACATTTCCATTTTTATTTCACCAACAATTTTAAACCAGTTTACTAATCAAAGATTTACTCAGGTCATGTGACACTATTTAATCGCAAAGGCATTTGAGTTAATTACTATATAGTTTATATGAATCTCAGTAGAATTCCTTAAGGTATTTCTAGCCAACTATGCCAGATTTTACTATATAGAAACCAGATATAACATAATACATATACAGATGTATAAATGTACCTAAACACACACATACACACACACACAAACACACTTACAAATAAAGATCTTATAGCTTTCATTTTAGAATTTTAGTCATAAAATAGTAATATAAACTCACTGGTTTATAAAATACAGTTGGATCCAAATTATATTTCTGACAAAATTGGATCTGTTCACATGGCTAAATATTTTCCCCAACAGATAATTTAATAAAGAATGTGAACCAAAATTTTGGATGAAGTGATTTGGTTTTAAAAAAACCTCTTTCATCTTTTTTCTCTCTTTTTTCCAATTTCAAATAAGTTTAGGGTTAAATTTTCATTGTTTATATTTTAGCAAGGACTGGCTGAATTGTATAAGAGAAGCAAAATCTTCAAGCAGCCTTGAAGTGATAATAAATCTCTCTTTTGTTTCCTGGTCTGGTTTGCTTGACTAGTTAATAGAGGCAGATATTTAATACATTTTTTAGCAGCTTTCTTTCTTTCTTTCTTTCTTTCTTTCTTTCTTTCTTTCTTTCTTTCTTTCTTTCTTTCTTTCTTTCTTTCTTTCTTTCTTTCTTTCTTTCTTTCTCTCTCTCTCTCTCTCTCTCTCTCACTCTCTCTCTCTCTCTCTCTTTCTTTCTTTCCTTTCTTTTTTATTCTTTTTGGAGAAGGTCTTCTTCTGGCCACTGCATGGCAGACAAAGCATTTTTTATGCCAACTGGAGATACCTTATATTATAGCTCTGAGCTCAGGATTTTGACCTGTTTGATCTGATGATATAACAAACATTTACCTATTAATAGTTCTTTTTATTTTAGACTATTAATTCTTCAACTAACTCTTCCATAACCCCAAGCAACTGTTAGTCAGGCAAACTTAAATTTACATTTCTAAAAGGTATCTAGGTTGTTGGTTACCATGGAGCTGCTGTAATTCGTAAAGCCATTAATTTGAAATTTCTTTAGGACTTTTTAAAAATCTTTGCTAAATTCCATAAGTAGTGAATTTTATCTCAACACCTGCCGAAAAGTCAGGAGATTCAAAGTAGGAAGGAAAAAAATAGATAATGATAGGGTACTTAGAACGCTCTACATGTTGACTCTACAGTTGTGGGTGTTTTTTAAAGCATTTGGATAATGACCATTTGAACTCTGGATTTTTCTTGATGTGATTTACCAATCAGTTATCAAAGGGGCATGAGCATGGACCATAATAGCTAGCCAGTTGTAGTCCCAAAAAACCTGGCATGCCTTAATATTTAAGTATCTCATTCCATTTTTTATTAATCTATCAAGACCAGAGAAAAGGCCGGGCGCGGTGGCTCAAGCCTGTAATCCTAGCTCTCTGGGAGGCCGAGGTGGGCGGATCCTTTGAGCTCAGGAGTTCGAGACCAGCCTGAGCAAGAGCGAGACCCCATCTCTACTATAAATAGAAAGAAATAAATTGGCCAACTAAAATATATATATAGAAAAAATCAGCCAGGCATGGTGGCACATGCCTGTAGTCCCAGCTACTTGGGAGGCTGAGGCAGCAGGATTGCTTGAGCCCAGGAGTTTGAGGTTGCTGTGAGCTAGGCTGATGCCACGGCACTCACTCTAGCCTGGGCAATAAAGTGAAACTCTGTCTCAAAAAAAAAAAAAAAAAAAAAAAAAGACCAGAGAAAAGTATAGAAATTCTATCAGAGAACGTCAGGAGTTTGGACCAAGGTTTTAGATGGTGGTGACCAACCTAGTGGCATTTAAATAATCATCCTGCATTTGCCATTTTGAATATTTTATTTTTGCTGTTAGAAGAGTTTTAGAAATAAGCAAGGGAAAAGAGCCAAATTATTTTCAGACATGCATAAGCAAACCAAAATGAAACCAAGATAAGATGGTTCACAAAAAATTTTAAGCCAGGCATGCAGATCAAACAAAATATTAAATTAGGCATGCAGAACCAAAAGTGAATTTGCCAGAAAAGACATGCCTCTCTGATAGAATGTAAATTCTGTAGAAACCAAAGTACTCAAATCAGAAGGGCATGTGTCCTTATACCAGTAAGGACTTGCCAGAAAAGATAAGATGTGTTTTATTATCCCAGGAGGCATGTAAGATCATTTATAAAGGTGGCCTTCCTTTGACAAATCAGACCCAGAATAAATGCAAGACCATCTATCAAAAAGAGAAAGCCTCAGCCTGACAGAAGACTCACCAGGGCAAAAAACGGTGAGCGGCGGCAGCAAAGAGCACAAAGGGCTCCTGTGAGGACAGCACATCGGTTCCAGAAATGGTTAATTCCTTATGAGAGTGATCTTACTTCAGATCCCATTTCTTTTTTCTTGTTTTTATATTGTACTTCAGACACCATTTTTGTCAACCTAAATAATAAACAGACAGAGACTCTGTAAAGAAAATTATATGGTTTTGGGACTAGACCATTGTAATAGGAAAATGCATGCATAGTAAACTATGTGTGTTTCAGGGAGGTAGAGGAAGACAAAGGTTTTTACGAGAAGGATTATTCAATTGTTTCAAGATAATTATCCTTGACTGTGAGAATCACTAACAAGGGTGACACAAGTCCGAGGTTGCACAAATGTAGCTGAGAAGATGTCCTTATAGAATTATTTTTTCTGTAAAGTTGCGAGGGCCTTTGTGCAAGGTTGCAGTTTTTACAGTGTTTTGCAACAATTTTTGTTATCAGGCATTTATGCAAGAAAATCCTCCCTTCATAACATTTCCTGGCTCCATTTGTCAGGGTTTTACTTATTATTATTTTTTTTAACACAAGTGACTTCATTTTGATTCTGACTACTTTTACAAATTTATGGGTCAGTTTTGTAGCACCAATATAATACACATCTCAAACTTAACATAACCATTCATGATTTAGTAAACCACAGTAGCACTAATGTCCATCTTTCCCATTCAATAAATAATATCAACATTCACCCAGCTGAAAATTATTAACAGCAAAATTATAAGCATTATTCTTTTTTCTTCCTTATTATGCCCAAGAAGTAACATGCCTTTGCAAGAAAGATTGAAGAACACAAGACTGATAAACCATCCATCTAGTTCATAAAGACACAAACTACAGCAATGTTCTATAGCATAAGCTTTCCAGGAAAGTCTCATTTTCAGAATAAATTACTGTATTAGTTTCCTGTTGCTGCTATAACAAATCATAAACAATTTTGTTTCTTAAAATAACACAAACTTAGTATCTTATAGTTCTGAGGTCAGAAGGCCAAATGAGTCTTACTGACCTAACACCAAGGCGTTGACAGGGCTGAGTTATTTCTGAAGACTCTAAGGGAAAATCTGCTCCCTTGCCTTTTCCAACATTTAGAAGCTGCTTGCATTCCTTGATTTATAGCACCCTTCTCCTTCATCAAAGCCAGTAGTATAGCATCTTCAACTCTCTCTGACTCTACTTTGGTTGTCACATTATCTTCTCTTTGATCCTCCTGCTTCCCTCTTAAAAGGATCCTTATGATTACACCAGGCACACCTAAATAATCCAGTATGATCTCCCCATCCCAAGATCCTTAACTCAATCACATTTGCAAAGTTGCTTTTGTCAGGTTAGGTAACATACTCACAGGCTCTGGGGATTAGGACAGCAATATCTTTTGGGGACCATTATTTTATTTACCACACATACCTTAAGTAAAACCAAGCCAAAGTCAAAAACATTCACCAAAAAATATTATCTGAAAAAAGAAAAAAATCAGAAAATTCACAGTTTGAATTCTGTATTAAAATCACAGAGACTCAAATAATGTTTGTTTTTAAATAGTAATGGTTGTATCAGTTTTTACTGAATGTTTTATTAGTAATACTCATTTCCATAAATGTTTTCCATAGTTATCTATAATATAACTGCTTCTATGAGAAGGTCCAACAATCTGCATTTAAATAAAAGTAAAGTCAATTAGGCTTTCAATTCCACAAAACTCTATAGGGAAAAAAATTTAATAATCCCAAGGACAAGTGTCTAAGGTAAAATAGATCTGTTTCCATACATCCAAAAGAGAGTGCAACTACAGTATTTTATGGATTAACATTTGCATTTTGGCAACATATGGGCTTGAGAAACCCAACTTTGTTTCCAATAAAATACATTTCATTGCCCCTGAAACTCTTGAATCATATTGGTGCTAGAAATACACCCTATGTAGTGTGCACAGTTAACTGGTCTTACAGGGAATCATTTAGTTTTTTGGAGGCTTACAAATAAATTGGCCCACTTTCAGCTCCTCGTATTTAAACTTCTCTTTACTCCCAGAGACAGCAGAAATACCCTTCTCACTAAGGTCCTGGTACATGAAGTAATTCAAAGGACTGCCAGGAGTTGAGTAGTCATTACCTCCAGAGCAGACTGCCATGAAGACCAGATGGGAACCAACTAGGAGTTATCCTGGACTTTATAATATATTCACTCTCACCTCCTATAAAATATCTATTGATATTCTACTTCTAAGACAGATTGAGATCCTGAGTCCATTTACTTCTCTCTATTTAAACCTTTATTTTCCTTGTGAAAGTTGTTATTCTTCCTGATGTGGACTAGTGTGATAGCCTCTTAGTGGTCACCTTCCTTCCATTTTGCCTTTCTAATATCCATTTTTACATAGAAACCAGAATGGTCTTCTACAAAAACAAACTGAATGAAAATATGCATTTCCTAGAAGTTAATATAAGAGAAAATGTAGACAATCTTGGGTATGGCTGTAACTTTTTAGATATGACACCAAGGACACAATCCATGAAAGAAATAATTGATATGCTATATTTTATTAAAATTAAAGACATCTGCCCTGTAAAAGACACCATCAAGAAAATAATAAAATAAGCTTCATACTGGGATGAAATATTTGATAAAAACATATTTGATAAAGGACTATTATCTAAAATACCCTAAACTTCAACAATAAGAAAATAAACAATCCAACCCAAAAATGGGCAAAAGATTTGAACATATGTCTCTTCAAAGAAGATACACACATAAATATATGAAAAGATACTCAACATCATATATCATTAGGAAATGACAAATTAAAACAGTGGTGAGATGCAACTATACTTCTGTCAGAATGGTCAAAGTCTAAACACTGACACCAGAGGCTAACAAGGTGTAGAGTACTATAGATTGAATGTTTGTGTTCCTCAAAAATTAATTTGTTGAAACCCTAATTCCAAAAGTGATGATTTGGAGATGAGACCTTTGGGAAATAATTAGGTAATGAGGGTAGAGCCCTTATAATGGGATTAAGATGTTATAAGAAGAAATATAAAAGAACTTGCTTTCTCTCTCTCTCTCTTCACCATGTGAGTATACAAAAAGAAGACAGTCATCTGGAAACAAGGAAGAGAGCCTTCAAAAAGAGCCCCACCATGCTGTCACACTGATCTCAGACTTTCAGCCTCCAGAACTGTGAGAAATAAATGTTTGCTGTTTAAGCCACCCAGTCTATGGTATTCTGCTATAGTGGGCCAAGCTGACTAAGACATGAAACAACAGGAACTTTCATTCATTGCTAGTGGGAATGCAAAATAGTACAGCAACTTTGGAAGACAGTTTGACAGTTTCTTACAAAACTAAACATAGTCTTACCATATGATCCAGAAATCATACTCCTTGGTTGTTACCCAGAGGAGTTGAAAACTTATGTCCACACAAAAACCTGCATATGGATGTTTATAACAACTTTATTCATAATTGTCAAATTGGAAGCCTAGAAAATATCCTACAGTAGGTGAATGGAAAACTGTGGTAATACAATATAATATTATTTAGCACTAAAAAGAAATTAGCAATCAAGTTATGGAAAGACATGGAGGAAATTTAAATGCATATTATTCCATGAAAGAAACCAATTTGAAAATGCTACGTATTGTCTGATTTCAGATATATGACATTCTGAGAAAGGAGAAACTATGGAGGCAATAAAAAGATCAGTGGTTGCCCCTCATGTTGGGGTCTCTCAGACTCTTATCTGGCTTCTGAGGTTTCCAGACTTGTTATTCATTATTTTCAAAGCAGAAGCCCTATTGTAGGTCTTTTAATTTTCAAGTCAGAGCAAGGCTAAAAAAGTGAACAATTTTATCCCTTATTTCCATTTTAGTTCTAAGATTCTAAGGTATGACTATCTTTACCTTTAGAGTGACACACCACTGTATTGTTCTTAAGAGTATCTCTAAAAAGAATCATAGCATACAGAGTCCTACTTTTAAAGAGCCAGAATAATTAGTTTATAGTGTCATTACTACCGGTGTTCAAAGAATACATAGCACCCTAAAATAGATCATTTAGAAATCTCTCTAAAAGCAATAGTTTAATACATTGAATACATTTGGTACTTTAAAAATTGTTTCACACATAATATCTTATTCCTATTAGTTAATAGGAAGATCAACCGTGACTTTATTTTTATTTTTTACTTTTTTACTTCTGCATGAGCAGCTTTCATGTTTCATTAATCACCACAGCATAGCATAGTGTAGCCTTAGCACAATTTGAAATAAAATGTTGGAAAAAAACATGTAGAAAACTCAAGGCAAATGAGAGTGTGATGGTTTTTGTTAGGTTCACTGGGTTGCAGAGAATGGGCTTGCACACAACCTCATGTAATGAGGGTTTATTGTGGGAGATTGTGTGTGTGTGTGTTTAATTGAAAAAAAAACGAGCTATTCCATATCTTTTTAATGGAGTTTGGAACCAGAAGGGTCTTTAGAATTCAAGACAGCTCTAGAGACCGGAGCCTCAGAAATTAATGAATATTTATTTTAATTGCCTGCCATTAGAGCAACCAGGCTATGCTCTGTGAGTCGGCTTCTCTCTGTCTCTTAAATTCTCTCCAAATGGTCTTTTACTCTCCACTTTCAGGGTCATGAATTGGCAGACTTACGCTGAATAAGCCCAGGAGACAATGCTTTGTTAAGATGGTACATGTTTCTTTTTTGTTTATTTAAAAACTGAGCTCAAATGTCTTTAAGGCAGTATTTGTATTTTCCAGTTTGCCACAAGCTGAGGAGCAGCTGTGGACCGCGGAGGTGGGGGGAGGAGTCTCATTAGGAGTGTTTAAGTAAAGCATACACATGACAGAAAGGTCCACCAGGCCCTGCCATAGCGGAAAGAGCACCTCCTGGATTCACACTGGAACTAGCAGTACATGCCTGGGCTACCTGCTTTGGTTTTCTGTGCCTTTGTTTACTAAATACTTAATTTAAATTCTATTTACCCTGTAATGATTAATTTTATGAGTTAACTTATTGACTGAAAAATGCCCAGATCACTGGTAAAACATTGTTTTGGGGTATGTCTGTGAAGGTGTTTCCAGAAGACGTTAGCATTTGAATGAGTAGACAAAGTAAGTATCACCATCACTAATGTGGGTGGGCGCCATACAATCTATTGAGGCCCTGAAAAGAACAAAAAGGTGGAGGAAAGACTATTTTTCTCTCTCTTTTTGAGCTGGGACATTTATCTTCTTCCTGGTCATTGGTGTTCTTGGTTCTTGGGTCTTCAGACTCTATCCAGAACTTGACTCTACAGCCTTTTGGACCTTTTTTTCAATACCCAGTTCTCAGGCCTTAGGACTTGAACTGACTTACATCACTGGCTTTCCTGGTTCTTAGATTGCAAACAGCAGATAGTGGGATTTATTGGCCTCTATAACTACTTGAGCTAATTTCCATAATAAGTCTGTATATGTATGTATGTATGTATGTATCTATCTATGTCACCTATCTCCTATCGGTTCTGTTTCTCTGGAGAACCCTGACCAATACAGATTTTGCTACCAAGAGTGGTTCTAGAGGAACAGCATTTTAAGAATGAGATTTCTAAGTTGGTTCTGGGGTTTCTGGAATTGGCTCCTTAATGTGCTTAGATTTAACCACTTCCATACGGTGCTCACTGGCCGCAAAACCTTGCCCACAGTCGGCACTCATAGTCCGCACGATAGTTTGTGCTGTGCATGGATGACTAATCCGTTTTGCTCTTGTGTGATGAGGAAAGCTTTAAAGCACTGAAAGCTTGTTTTACTTTACAGGCAGCTTTACGTGTAATGTAAATCAGAATAGGTAACATATACATATATGTTTTCATTACATTATTTTTAAATGTTCACAATTTTATTTTGATAAATGAAAAATTAGAAAAGTCATATCACGTCTGTTGGCTAAAGTCACCGTGCGTGTTCATCTGGGGCTATCGACTATAGTCGAGGCTGGTACCGAAGTGGTTAAAGATACTAATGACTATTTCCAGGAGTAAAGAGAACATTGATAGTCCATGGCATAAACTGTTTATAGAGATCCATAAAATATCTGCATTAGATAATCCTATTCAACCACTTATAAGAAGCAAAAGCTAAGTGACTCTGTAAATAATACTTTCAAATATTTTTGGAAAACTAACGAATATAATGACATTGATTGGTTGCTCCTAATGTCACTGGACAAAGTGATGGAAGAAAAGGAAGAGCTCAGGGATTTCAACTTCCTACTTAAGCACTGCACAAATGACTTGAGAGCTTCTTGGTACAGCCTGAGGAAGGCCTAATCTCCCATAGCCAAAGAGTTAAAATTGTTGAAAATCAAATGCAGAATCTCATCCTGTAATTAGCTGGATTATAATAATGATTGAACTCGAATGCTTGCAAGATGCCTGCTGTTAAAGTGACAGCGGCATTGACTGAGAAAGAGTGGAGTCCTGTAAGTTGAGATGGGGACATATGGGAAGATCCTGATGAAGTGATTGACATTGAGACCCTAAATTCCGATGAGCCTTTTATGTCAGTGGAAAGATCTCCCCACCTCCAGCAGAATTGTCCTTCTCAGCTCCAACAAAAGTGGCCTCCCCACTTGCAGAGGAAATGGGAATTAACCCTACATTGCCTGAGAAAATAAAAATGGTCTTCCCCTGATCATGTATATACCACTTCCTTTTGATGATGGAGTGTGCTGGGCATGCCCAACTTTATGGCTTGGTCTCTCAGAGAACACCAGTTCATGATGGGCAGCTCAGGACACAGGGGCCCCTTATCAAGAGTTCGGTTTCTACTAAGACCTAATGGCAAGCCAAGAGTTGTTTCTCAAAAGCAGAGTGGTTATCAGTGGATAATGAAAGGGTTTCAGTCCAAAATCTTAAAAGTGAGAACTGTGATTCATGTATAGGGCATCCTTATTTGCCCCTGACACACCATAATAACTTTTTTGTGAATTTTTTTTTACCACAATGCCAAGTTATTATGGTATTCAGTATTAGGAAAAGTTACTTATTACAAAACTTTTATAGTTCTATGTAAACCCTTTATTGTGAGATGAACTGAATGAAATTGTGACTGTTTCATCTTTGTACTTGAGTATCTAATAGGGTGCTTGGTACATGTTAAGAAGTGATTCTATAAATCACTGTGACCTGTGGGCACCCATATTGAGCAAGCTGGCTGTAGGGACCATGGAGTATAAGCCCAGAAACCTACCTCTGCTCCTGTTCCTGGCTCTGCTCCCATTCTTGTTTCCCTAGCCTGCAGTCAGGCCTCGCTGCTGTGCAAGATCATAACCTATGTGTTGGAAACTCAGCAGTTTGCAACTGCCAGGAAACAAGTGGTAGAATCTCAGTTGGAGATTTAGCAACTGCATGAGTCACCCTGTCTCTGGCCACCTGCCGATGTTGAGATGGCTGAGCTCTCTGGGAGGGGCATACTGGGATCTGGGTGTCACTGAGGCAGAGATTGAATCTGACAGACACAGCTGCCTCCCCAGACCCTACACAGGCCTCTCCACCTCAGGATGGTTGCTCTTGGCTTGGAGAATATCTTCAGTTGACTGTAGCTGGCCCACAACACCCATGGTGCATCCCAGGCAAAGAGGGCAGGGCAAATCTATAAAGATATTATCTCATTGATATCTGTGGGGTGATATGGGGATTCTGTCAGCCACTGCTCATGTTTTACTGATTATTTTGGTCACCAAGCGGGCCTTCTCTTGTATTTTTAAACAAATGACTCATAGCATCATCTGAGTTTTGTAAATCAATCCATTCTGCATTCATGGACAGTAAGGTCACTCATGTTCAAGGTAAGTATTTAATACTTATTATTTGGGGGATGTGCCTTTTTTATTTAGGAATTTTGGAGCTGAGTGAGAAAAAGTCTCAGGTGAAAGGCATTGATGAAAATAAAGCTTAAGGACATTTACACTTTAGAGAGTTCATTTGAGCATTCAGCAATTCATGAATTTGGGCAGCTCCAGACCACAAGTGGAGAGGAAAGAATGGAAATTTTTAGAAAGCACTTTCAGAAACAAGACAAAAAAAAAGAATTCTGATTGGTTGGAGTGGAAAGTCCCCAGTTAGGGGTTAGTTGATGATTTCTGATTGGTACAGTTTTTAGTTTCAATTAGCTGTTTACATTGGGCTTGGTTTTTTTCTTTTCTTCTTTTATTTTATTTCAAGATATTATAGGGGTACAAACATTTTGGTTACATGTTATGACTTTGCCACATCCAAACTATTATTTGAGGCATGCCCTTCTACCCTACAACGCTAACAGTGTCCATTAGTTGTAAATTTACCCAACCCCAAACTCCCAGCCTCCAAAGAATATTACTACTGTGTGAGCACCTTAGTGTTGATCAGTCAGTGCCAGTCTGATGGAGAGTACATGTGGTGCCTATTCTTCCGTTCTTGTGATACCTCACTTTGGAGAATGGGCTCAAGCTCTATCCAGGAAAATAGAGGTGCTAGAATAGAACACTGTCATTTTTTATGGGCTTTGGTTTTCTCACCTAGGAATTTAAAGTTCAGAGCTACTCTAGTATAATGCCTTCCCAATTAGAGTTTTTTTTTTTAAGAAAAACAATATGTTTAAATAAAAAAGCGTAGAAAATCTCATACTCCAGGGAGAGGTATATAATGAATATTTGCAGTGAAAAATCCCCTGTCAGATGAATTTCACAGACATCTATTACATGTTGTCTCCTACATACCCACAGGGAGGAACCCTAAGGAGGTGTGCATGGTTACATGGAAAGGCACATTATGAAACAAATGTTGATTGTGAAAATTCAGACACATCCAATGAGCTGGGAAGAAATTATTCTTGGTGTCTAGTCTAAATTATTACTATTTCCAGTAATTTATAAGTGTTTTCAGGGTACTTAGCTTAGTTGTTTGAAGCATGACACTAGCTAAGTTGAGTTTTTGTTGTATGTGTCTGTGTGTATAATAGGTTAAAACTGTATGTTCCCAAAAGATTATACCTTAGTGTTCTCCTAACTCATATAGAAAATGCTTTGTCTTAGTCTGTTCAGGCTGCTATAACAAAGTACCATAACCTAGGTGGCTTAAATAGTAGAAATTTATTTCTCACAGTTCTAGAGGATGAAAAGTCCAAGATCGAAGTGCCAGCCCATTTGGTGTCTAGTAAGTCTCACTTCCTGATGCATAGATAGCTGTCTTTTCATTGTAATC
>VSMD01118961.1:0-36681 GCA_008750895.1 Mirza zaza
ACAGAGTCTCACTTTATTGCCCAGGCTAGAGTGAGTGCCATGGCGTCAGCCTAGCTCACAGCAACCTCAAACTCCTGGGCTCAAGCAATCCTGCTGCCTCAGCCTCCCAAGTAGCTGGGACTACAGGCATGTGCCACCATGCCCGGCTAATTTTTTCTATATATATTAGTTGGCCAATTAATTTCTTTCTATTTATAGTAGAGATGGGGTCTCGCTCTTGCTCAGGCTGGTCTCGAACTCCTGAGCTCAAATGATCCGCCCACCTCGGCCTCCCAGAGAGCTAGGATTACAGGCTTGAGCCACCGCGCCAGGCCATATAGCGAAGCTTTTTATAAGGTAAATATTATCCTAATTTACCTGCTTTTAAAATTTGCCTTTATATCAGGGCAGTTTGCATAAGGCAGGCCGACCTTGTTTTCTGATGGAATACAATGTTGCCTTTCCATGCTTTTGGCTTTCCTTTTGAAGTCAATGATCATGGATGTTTCATTGAACAGATACAGGAAAGACAGTGAGCCACTAGTGGGTGACAAAGCCATTTAACTTTCAAGGTGCAAACCCAATAGCATGCATCCAATGCCTCAGCCTCTCCTGAAAAAGGTAACACTGCACCACTTCCATCCACAGCCTCCATTGCTGAATCTCAGAAACCACGGCAGCCTCCAGAAAAAGTGAAGGTCTCTCCCAAGAAACAAAGATCAAAGGTATTCATATTTCTAACTACAGAAAGAAAATTGTTCTTATTTACAATATTGTCTGTGAGATGTTTGCTGATATACACATGTTACAGAGATGTGCCTTTCACATAGAAATAAGTGCTATTTCAGCTGTTGCCGGGAT
Source organism: Mirza zaza (assembly GCA_008750895.1). Classification (NCBI taxonomy): domain Eukaryota; kingdom Metazoa; phylum Chordata; class Mammalia; order Primates; family Cheirogaleidae; genus Mirza; species Mirza zaza. The sequence continues at coordinate 841 of VSMD01118961.1, forward strand.
GCATTGGATTTTAAAAGGGTGCAGGGTGTTGCACAAGTCACCTCTACCTCAACACTATCAGTGGTATTTAAAAAATTCAATCATCTTGCCTTACGGTGAGATTAACTAGATGACTGGGTCAGTCTGTACTGCTAGCTGGTCAGGAGTCCAGGAGTCCAGGGTATAGTAGCTAGAGCTTTATATCCAAATTTGTGTTATATAGGATATGTTATTGTGAGGTTCTACTGTATTTTATTTGTGTTTAAGCATAGGCTAAGAAGGTAAGATCTCCAACTTTGTAGAGAATACCTTAATGAAGAAGAGAAGGAATTTTGTATTCTTTAACATTAGGACCTCATACTACATAATTCATCCTCATGGGTATTCCTGCATGTTAAAGATGCTGGACTTTTGTAGCTTGATTTCCTATGTTTATGGGCCCCAGACAGACTTGTGATAATTGAAACTTTTCACCACAGAAAGGAGACAGCTGGCAGTGTCTTTTTCTGGCTTACCCTATGTGGTCGTGTTCTCTGCTGCTCTCATAAGGAAAGAAAAGAAGAGAAATTGAAAACTGGCACAGGAGAAATTAATCCTACTGTGTCTCCATAGTAGACTGTTACCTGTTCTTCCCAGATCATCTTCTTTTAAGGCCCAAATCTTCAAGAGTTTTTTTACAGTATTTTCAGCACTGGTGAGCTGTTTCCCCTTAAGAGATTTCCAGGCTATTTATGTAGCAGCATGTCATGTGACACCCCAGTTGCCATGGCAAATATTTGTGTTTCGTGTACAATGTGGGTGAAAAAAATCAATGTAAATGGCCAAATCCCAAGACAGACAGGCCTTCGGGCGAGTGTTTGGCCTGCACCATTATTGTTTCAAATTCAGCTGTTTAACAGGCTGTGAGAGGCCATGGGCTAATGTGCATAATGGGAACAGGCGGAGGCACCTGTTTTGATTCTCATCCTGTTGGAGCACTCAGGTCCCGTAGTTTTATAGAAAACAGATCTACAGGTAATACAAATATTATAACTAGGTTTTAGCCAGGCAGCAGTTCACCTCTAAAAGAAAAATAACTTTTAAAAATTGTGACATGTTTTCTGAATGCTAATTAGCCCTGGCTTTTATTTCCTGTGTTGACTTCACAAAGCTTTCCCCAACTGCTGAAAGCAGTAATTTTTAATGACTTTTTTCTGTGCTCCTGGATTGGCACAACACTTCTGAATTGACTCTTCGATGGTAAATGTAATCATTCATATACTTTGTGGGAGGTGTCCTGGGCTAAGAGAAAGACTTCGATATGCTGAGCCTCATGGTAGAGCCAGTACAGACCCTTGGTCAGTTTCCGCCAGCATGCAGTGTGCTGCCACATGGAGAAGGCCTTTCTTGTAAATACTTCTCCAAGTCCCCTAGAAGTGGTACTTGGCATCTGATTATAGTTGTTTTTGTAAATATTTACTTTGTCAAACTCTTTAAAGCAAACAGGGCTTGGCACGCAGAGCATCTTTGTCTGGGGTGGAAAAGGTCTTTCCAATTATTAGCTCCTGCCTGTGCAGAAAGAGGGAACAGGCTGGCCCAGCGGGGGAAGCAGGGGAGGTTGGGTGGGGGTAGCTTTCTATTTGTTTTGTAAAATTGCCCATGAGAGTCTTTTTGATTTAAACTATGTCTCATTCTTCATTGTAGGGGAAAGGCAGAAGGTCAAAAGGACACCATGATAAGAAGGTCTGTAATTTGTGTGACTAGTTGAAATTTGGGATCTGTCACCTGATGTCCCTTCCTTTTGCTGCAGGGCAAAAGTATGGGGAGGCCCTTGACAGCTGGAGATGGCAACAAAAGTTCTTTTGCACTTCTTTTATAAAAGAAATTAGATCATGTTTTCAGGGAAAAAAAGTCATGGTTCATTTAAAGTGAAAAACCTTTTTTTGTCCTCTATTGGGACTGAATTACTGCTCGGGATTCTGTCCAAACAAATTATTTAGCACCCTCAAAACTGGCTGAATCGCATCAGTCTTCAAAGATGTTCATCTTTTAAAAGTACACTTAAAAAGAATTAAAATGTGAAAAATAAATGCAGTTGTTTCCCAGCATGTGCTTACATGTGTGCATGCATATAAGAGCACATGCATGTATATGTGTACACACACATACATACTGCATATATGATGTAGTAAGGATATGGGATTTAGAGTTAAGCTGATCATAACAACTAAGGTAACAGGAAACTGGAAAAATGAAACAGTCCCCACATATGGCAAATACATGCCAGCAAATAACATTCCACAAGGTCGTGCATGGGTAATAAAAGCTCTGAACTTGAAACAAGAAGGCAGTGGATTCTCCTTGTTGTAATACAGTAACTTGAGCAAGTCACTTGAACTCTCTGTACCTCACTTTCCTCCCCTGACAAATAGGGATAGGGCCTCCTTTCACATAGAGTCACTGCAACGACCAGGTAAGTTACTGTGTGTGAAAGTACTTAGGAGCTATAATGGACTTACCATGAATCACTGGTCCATTTTTAAGAGTATCTTCTAGGCCTCCCTTTCTTGGTGATCTTAGTAAGACATTCAGAGGAAACTTAGCCACCCTTTTCAAGAAAGAAGAGCCCACCTTTTGGGTTTCCTTTTACTCCTGCAGAGCTGTGTTTAGATAGGGCTATATTTACAAGATTGCATAGTCTCTCTGAACCTAGGCACATTGTTCCTAGATAAACTAAGAATTGCAATTAGATCCTTTCTCTAGCTTCCCGTGACTTCTTACTGTGAGGAAACTGTGAGCTTGATGCTGCACTTCAAAAACAGGATGTAAGGCATGTTTATCTGAAATATTCGTAACTGCTGATGTATATCGAGCTTGTCTGTGTGCGTGACACCCAGCACCTTCCACACCCACTGAACCCTCATAGCAGCCACAGAACCTCTGTGCTGTCCTTGTCCCCAGGCCCACCCAGATGGTAAAGGAGTTCAGGAGACCCAGCTGAAAGAGTGAAGCTCCAGAGTTTGTGCTCTCTTCACATACCAGGTTATGAACTCTTCCCCATGTGCCAGTTTTTCAAAATATACTACCACTGCTACTATTACTGCTGTTGCTGTCGCTGCTACTATTGCTACTGCTAGCAGCTAACATGTATTAAGCGTTTACTCTGTGCCAGGCTCTGTTCCTCATCTTATGTGGATTCTCTCATTTCATTTTCACAACAGTTCTGTGCAGTAGGTACTATTATTAGTCCCATTTTACTGGGAGGAACAGAGAGATTAAGTCATCCAACTCTAATAGTAAATGATAGAGCCAGCATACAAAACTTGACTTTGGGACTATACCAGAGCCCCAGTGCATTAGAAATTTTTATAAATCTCAATTATTTTTTATGTAAATCTTTCTTAAATATATCTTTGCCTAGCTAGCATAATTTAACATTTTCTCTATTCAATACCATGTATGCAGAGAACTAATTTCTGTGTTTTTTTTGTTTCCTTCAATATTAGACAGCAGTTGTCACCTCTGCTGTCATACCTGATTTCTTCAGCTCTGACTTTAACAGGCTTTTCTATCTTCTATCTCACTTAACCAATAACCCACACTCAAGAAGATGGATGATAAGTTTGAGTCAGTCAGGCCCTGCATAGGATCCGAAGAATAAAATAAAAAACTGTAGTAGTGTTTATAGTAGTTATTTTAAGAAATCCAAAGCGTCTTTATTTTCAGGAATCTAGTTCAAAGATTTGAAGTCACTAAAGTTGCCTCTGTCAGCAATTAAATTTTTTTGTTATCTTAAGGCAGGCATATTAACAACTATGTTAAAATTTGCCTAAGTTTAATTGATATTTTGATAATAAAAACTATATGGGCAAATCAAGCAAACAAACAAATATAACAAATATTGTACTATCAGAATACAGACTAAATTCATGAGTTTGTTTCCTTCTGGGAAGGGGAGAGAGGAATTGGGCTGAAAAGAAATACAGAGGGGACTTCATTTATACACACACACACACATACGCACACACACTGTGCTCGTGTGTGTGTGTGTGTGTGTGTATATCTATATATCAGAGGCAAAGAAGACAACAAAACAACAAAAAATGTGTCCATAGTAGTTTTTTATGTTGTTCTCTATACTTCTCATTATGTTCAAAATTTTTCCAAAAACTTTTCTGATTAAAAAAAAAAGTCCAAATTGAAGAAAAAAAAAGAAAATTCTGTTTCCTAAGCAGTATTTATGCTGTAAAATTTCCTTTGGTACAGGAAGAGTAAGTTTGGGTGATAGCATTTAATCTCAAAATTGGGGCCTCACTTCTCTTAGTAATTTTTTTTTTTTGAGACAGAGTCTCGCTTTGTTGCCCAGGCTAGAGTGAGTGCCGTGGCGTCAGCCTAGCTCACAGCAACCTCAAACTCCTGGGCTCAAGCAATCCTCCTGCCTCAGCCTCCCAAGTAGCTGGGACTACAGGCATGTGCCGCCATGCCCGGCTAATTTTTTTTTCTATATATATTAGTTGGCCAATTAATTTCTTTCTATTTATAGTAGAGACAGGGTCTCGCTCTTGCTCAGGCTGGTTTCGAACTCCTGACCTCGAGCAATCCACCCGTCTTGGCCTCCCAGAGTGCTAGGATTACAGGTGTGAGCCACCACGCCCGGCCTCTTAGTAATTTTTTTATTGTTATTTTCTTTAGTATTTTACCAACATATACTTTTGATCCTCTCATTAGAAAACTATGATTATTTTATGAGTGAATCAGCTGAACAATTTTAATCTGGCAATGTGTAACATTAAACATTTCACTGCCTCTATCTGGCCTCATTTTCTCCTATCAGTATAAAGAGGAGATTGGATCAGAGTGGTGTTTTTAAGGGGCTTCCATATCCCCCACAGTCCTCTCCCCACAGCCAGCCCAGCCCCAGGGAAAGTAGAAAAGTGGAAGTTGGTGGGGGGCGGGGGGTGTACAGTGTTCTCTAGGCCCCTCATACCCCAGCATCTGGGTTATCTGTTTTACCTCTATACCATCAAATTATAAAGTGTTTGAGTAAAGTGTTCCAGGCTTTATACTTTCAAAACCACTGGTTGATATCTAACAGCAGTTGTGGCTTTAACATGGCCTATCTGGTGGGGACGTAAGCCTTCTTCTTAAAGAGTGCAGGGTGCCTCCCTGGTTGACTCTGCACTCCAAGCACAGTCTAGCCTGCTTTCTTGTCTTGCCCAAAAGGGTTAAAGAGAGGGTGGATCTCACTTTGATAAGAATTAGAGCTCTGCAACCTGGAGATACAAGGTGAGATTCAAAAGCAAGTCTAGGCTCTTTTTATCTTTTAGACCCATTTTCTCTCATAAATCCTCATTTAAGTTACCACCTTAAAGGAAGAAGAGAAGAAAGTCCAAAAACAGAAAAACCTTAGAAACTTTTAAAACCAATTACCATTTCTTCTAATTCATTAGAAATTGTCATCCTCATCTATATACACTTTTAGCATTAGACTTTCAAAATGAAGTAAAATTATGTAGCTTTATTTGCAAAACAATTTTTTCTTGCAATTCTTGCAAAATAATTTTTCTTGTAATTGATAAGAAAAAATTATAAGGATTGTTTTTGCTATTCTTCATAGCATTGTCTAACTGCACATTTTTATTACATGTGCTTAACAATTTTACTTATATATACCAGAAAAAAGGTTAAATTATCATCAAGCCACAAAATAATCTTTATTTTTTTTACATTATCTCTTTCATTTATCAATAATTACCTGATATTCATACAAAATTTGGAAAGTTCATAAAGGAGAAAAAATATGCAAGGTATACAAGAATGTTTTTCTACAATATCACAACCCTTTGTGATATTATACTTTGGCATATTCCTTTGTTGGTATCATACTGTATATTTAACTGTGATTTTACTCTTTTCACATAGCAATTTATCATAAGCCTTTACATATAAGGATTAAAACTCATTATGGAACATTTTTAGTGGCTACATAATATTCTATATTAAAGATATACCATAATTTATTAAATTCTAAATGTCAAATTATTGATAATATTGATAAATTATTTATAGTATTCTCTATTATAAATAAAACTGCCACAGACATTTTTCATTTTGTATGCAAATCTTTGAATTTGGGCTGTCTCCCAGATGTAGAACTTTTTGGTCAAAGCATATGGACATTTTTGAATATCAAACCATCTGTTAGTGCTCTAAGACTCAAGCTATGCATTTGCAAATAAATTGTATAATCATAGGACAGCTTTGTGCTGTGAACCCAGTCCAAGTAGCTATGAGCTTAAATTTTGGTATTCTCACATTCATTCATTCATCCAACTCATCCTTATTGACCTTTTGCTATATGCCAGGCCATGTACTGGGTACTGGGAATACAGCAGTGAACAAAGCAAACCAAGTCCTTGCCCTCTTGGGGTTTGTATTCTAGTGAGAGGGACAGGCAATAAATAGATATTTAATACAATGTCAGAGAGTGATAAGTGTTATAAAGACAAATAAAGCAGAATACATATGTGGGGATAGAGAATGTGACAAGGTAGAGTGTTATAAGAATTTTGCAAGTATTCTTTGGTGATCTGTGATTGGACTTACTGTCCACACACTTTTCCTCTGGAAAACTGGAATGTCAAGCTTTACTCTGGTGATAATAGCAGTCCTTTCTGAGGATTGCTCTTTCCTGTACCTGTAGGGAAAATGATAGTGTGTCTTTAGGCTCAGGGATCGGGGACCCAGGCTGCTTCTGATTCCCATGCTGCCAGGCTGCCTGTGCATGTCCCCAGCAGGCTCAACCCCTCTGTCATAATTATCCCATGTGGTCCTTAACCATGTCACATCCTCTCAGAGAATATTGGAGGGATCACAGAAAAGATGAAATTGATGCAGCAGTAAAATGAAATGTGTCTCTAGAAGAAGAAAAAGAAATTTCACATTTGACTGAAAACAGGCCCCATCTATATAAAAAATTTTCCTGATTCTGTTCTGTTTGATCTTCAACCAGAATTTGATCCATCGAGTGTTTTTGTTCCGTGAGAATGCATCAAAGTGTGCAGATTTTTTCTCCTCAGGAAGTGTTTTAGAGTTCAGGAAGACTCATTTGAATAAAGATACCTTTCAAAGCAATTGCAGAAATTATTCCTAGAAAATTGCTGCTGGTCTGAGTGGTCTTTACACTTAATTCTCTTCCTTTTATGTGTCTGCTCAATGAGTTCTCTGTTTTTGCCTTTTATTCTCTTTATAAAGGTTAAGGACTCTGACTCTCACTTTTAATTGGCACTTAAGGCTTAGGCAGTTTCTGGATCCTATGAACTGAGAGCCATTGACTTGCAAGCTCCAGGAAACTGGAACAGCACTTTTTGGGGTTCTTTCCCCATGACCACCCTTACACATTAGATGATGTGGGCAGCTATTCATCTATTTTGGTTTGAAAGTTGCTAGAAAGAGTTTTCTATCTAAAAAAATAGAAAAGGAAAAAAAAATCCACCAGGTCTTTTCCATGAAGTGATGCCATTGGAGATAGTTGCCTTTGACTCGATGGCTTTATTAGCTCCAGATGTTTATTAAAAAGCCAATACCCCTGGAGGGGGGTGACACATTAAGTCAGAGAGGCATGGGATATCAAAATTAGAAGTGCCCTGAGTGATCCCTTAATGGAAACTGGAACCCCATGGGAGAAGTGGCTTCCCGAGGCCTCAGAGGAGGCTGGTGACAGATTAGATTCCAGGTCTTCTTGCCGCACATCCACTGCTTTTCTACCATTCCACGTTATGTTCATTAGCATGTTCGTAGGGATTACTTTAACAAATTGCTTTCCAGCCTATCAAATAGGAAAAAAACAACAGGTCAAGGCCAGGTTGGGCTCTGATGCAGGAGGTGGCGAAAGGAAGGCTGAGCAAGAAGAGCACAGTGCAATAAGGAGCCATTTGGAGTGTTCTGGATGGGTGAGGCTGTGGACATTGGTGGCATGGGTGCGGGGGACAGCATGGGGTAGGGTGTGGAAAAGAAAGCACTGAAAGGCAAGAAAGAAGGACTGGAAAAGGAGATGGAAGGGTAGCAAAGACATACTTCATCCAGTACTACCTCTCCTTCCTTTAGTTCTGTATGGATTCGGGAGGTTTAAGAACAGAATTTTGTCTTATAGTAGCAAACATACTGCCCTAGAAGTTAAGAAGATCTGCCAACTGGCTCCGTGACCTTGAGAAAGTCATTTAACCTCTCTGAGCCTCAGTGTCCTTATCCACAGTGATAACCACACTGACTGGGGGTGATGCACTGCGAAAGGTTCTTTACACATATTGTAGTAAGCAGCTCTGCATGGACATTTCATGTTTACGGATGAGAAAATTTAGATTCAGAGAAGGGAGTAATTTGCCCAAGATTATGTTGCAGATAGTGGCAGAGCTTGGATTTGAACTCAGGTGAGCCCGACTTCTGGGCCAAGGGGCATTTCCTTGGGCCCATAATAGCCTACTGAGCAAAAGGCAAAGCCAGTGACCTTCATGATCCCTCATGCTCTAACACTCAGGGCTGTGTTTATGCTGAATACCTGACTCCTAATTAGGTCAGCTGCTGTTTCTGAATAATGTGTATATCTTCTGAACAGTTCTAGTCAGCTGAGGTCCTGATGTTTGTTCTGTACAAAGCTCAACACTTCGTGGACCCTCAACAAAAATTTAAAAATGAAGGTCAGACAAATGGCATCTCTGGTCTCTGGGTAATAATAAAGACTCCCTCTCTGAGGTCCACTCCATTCATATTAGGAATCTAAGCTGTCACTTAGAGCCTTAATCTGCAGAAAGAATTTACTGTTTTTCACACCATGCAGTTGCGTAGGCTAATTACTAATGGATGTGTTTTGGTATTTGAGAAAGTAAACATTGGCTTATAGTTTCAAAAGTGTTATAGCCTTTCTAGGCAAAGGTATGATTAGTATTCTCTAAAGATGATATCCATCTTGGATTATCCCAAATACTTGACCATTTGCCCCTAGGAGATCTTGCTTATATCCAATGTAAAGATCCAGTTTAATCCTACACCCCCTGCTTTCCACATGTGTGAATAGAATATTTTTCATAAAGACATGCAACTTAGAAATATATTCCTTTTTTCTGGAATTTTTCTTTGTGGTAGTTATTTCTAAATTTAAGAATGAAATACTAGACCTTTCTTTTTTGCTTCACATCTATTACTTACTAACATACATAATCATCATCCTGCCTTCCTGTTTTTTGTTTTAGATTTAGAATTTTCCCTAAATAACTGCTCCAGAAACTATCAAAGTTACCTAATTAGTGATTACACTTTGCAAATGAAGAAAAGCGTTTCCCAGCTAGTTGACTTAGTTAGTTAGAGCAGGATGCCAATAATTAGGCCACAGCCACAGGCGTGGGCGAAGTGGTGTGTGCAGCAATCTCACAAAGGTAAAGGTATGCCTGTAGTCCCAGGAAGGACCAGGTAAGAATGCAGATTCCTCAACAGAGATCCATCCCCACTAGAAGGACAAAAATTTGCTATTGAGTCAATAATATCACATTAAAAGTACAGCACATCCTAAACAAAAAGGGAGAGAAGGAAAGAGAGGCAGGAAGGGAAAGAGAAAGAAAAGAAAGGAAGGAAGGTGGTGGGGAGAGGAAGGGAAAAGAAAGGAAGGAAGAAAAGAAAAGAGAGAAAGAAAGAAAACCAACAAATAATAGTAGACAAGTTCACGGAGATAAATAATAAAGGAAGCAGACAGAAGGAGCAGAACCTGAAGCATGGTGTGACCTTTAATCAGGGCTCTTATTCCTAGCAGGCTGCGAAGCAGCTTTGTCTTTACCTGCTCAATGGATCTCACAATGCTGATGCACTGCTTTAATTTGGGAAGCCTTTCTCTTGAGAGGCATGTCTTTTCTTGCTCTAAGTCTAAAGTGCTCCCAAGTGTGGCATTCTCTGTGACAGATGTACTACAGTTATGCTTTAGCTGACTCCAAACCCATAGTTTCCCAGAGCCTGAGTGGTCTATTTGATGTCCAAAAGCATGTTTCCTTCAAGAGCAGGTCTTTGTTGGAATATCATCCAAGAAAGTAGGAAGGTGTAATCCCTTTGTTCTAAAACAGCCACTGATAAATTCTGCAACCCCAACCAACCTACGGCTTGTCTTTCAGAAGGTCTAAAATGCATATGCCAGTGTACAAATTGTCTTAGAGAGACATAAGAAGCCTCTCCTTTTTGAACTTCTCCTAAGGTTGTTCCATCTTCATAGATCATCCCAATTTCACATAACTCTCTGTAAAGATGAGGAATTTCAAAAATATTGGCACATCACTAAGCAGAAAAGATTCTCTGGCAAATCTCCCATCCATAGATTTGCTTCTTACAGGAGTCTCAGAGTCTTGGTTGACAGTATCAAACATGTGACTGGCAGGACCAGCCAGAGCCATACATGTCCATCTGTGAGTATTTTGTGTGCCTGTTTCTCACTGATGAAGCACTGTCATTCTTCTCCAAATGCTAACCTTCCTACCATCAGAACCCATTCCTGAAAAGAAGCAGAAACATGGCCATAGGCCATTTCTGTTGGAACACGTGCCACTTGTCTTCTCCCAGGAGTCACATCTCCTGCCAGCACCAATGTCTGCTAAAGGAGGCATGACTTCTCTAACTCTCTCTTGCCTATCCAAGAAGAAGGAATTTCTTTGCATTTACCCAACAGCTTGCATTCTCTTCTGGTGACTTGATTAGATCAAAAGGGCCAGAATCTTGGCAAGAGGACTTTTTATATCATTTTTATGCTTTATAACAACTCTTCAGTTAAAAGTGTATAAAAGTTCACTCCTGTTTTAAAGCCTAATTCTAAAGTTAAAGGAAATTCCCCCTTTTGGAATTAACACTTGCTTTTCAGCATTTTTACTTCAAATAACAGTCTAATGAATTATTCCACTGCCCAGAACCTGGGAAAAGAAAAAGAATTTGAAGGGTTTTAGAAAATTTCTTGTGTTTTCTTGTTGTGTTTTTATTGTAAATATATCTCTTGGCCTGTTTTTCTCTTAGATAACTTTCTGTCTTGAATTTGTTAATTACTGTCAGTTAACATTTATTTAGTAAAGACAAAGCAGGAACAATCTAACGTAGTAATAACACAGTGCTGTGGCATAAGTGTTACTGATAAATTAACTGGTTTTTTTTTTCTTTGAGTTTTGTGAAAACTCTCCAAAATACAGAGAGCAATATAACCCTTGTTAAAAATGGGCTTACACATCTGAAAACATTGACGTATTAAAGACAATGTATTCCTTAAATCCCTAAGCAAGAAGAAACAATCATTACAGTAAGTTAATGCCTGGCTTACTAAAGAGAACTCAAGGCCTGAAACATCTGTGCCCTCTCCCTCCCCATCCCCTCCACCTCCCCCCTGCTCCCAGGCCCCTAAGAACATTTAGACCACCGGGCAGAGCATTGGTGTTTTCAGTGCAACAGGTTTCAATAACTGAAATGTAGTGTTTACAGAGTGGACACAGATGCAACAAAATTTCCCTTTTTTTTAAAGTGGGGTGACATTGTGAATTGCTGTTGTCATCCAAAACCTGTTCTGATTTGATTTTGAAAACAGCATTTATTCTGGGTTTCTTTTAACATAGAAAAGTATAAAGAAGAAAAAAATTGTTCATTGTCCCGTTCTTAGAGAACCTATCTTGACATTTATAAATAAAAGTAGTGTATTTCCATGGCGTAAGATTTCTATCAATACAGATAGGAACAAAATGTAAATCAAATGCTTCCTTGGTTTTATTTGTTACGAGATTTCTGATTCTAATCTATCTGGGGACAGCTCCCTCCAGATATGTCCCTAAGAAGACACCAGACTTACTAAAAGAACACTTGTTGGCCAAGTGCGGTGGCTCACACCTGTAATCCTAGCACTCTGGGAGGCCAAGGCAGGAGGATTCCTTGAGCTCAGGAGTTCAAGACTAGTCTGAGCAAGAGCGAGCCCCTGTCTCTACTGTAAATAGAAAGAACTTAATTGGCCAACTAAAAAAAAAAAGAAATATATATATATATATATAAATTAGCCAGGTGTTGTATATATATATAAATTAGCCAGGTATGGTGGCATATGCCTGTAGTCCCAGCTACTCGGAAGGCTGAGGCAGAAGGATCGCTTGAGCCCAGGAGTCTGAGGTTGCTGTGAGCTAGGCTGATGCCACAGCACTCTAGCCCAGGCAACAGAATGTGACTCTGTCTCAAAAAAAAATAGAAAAGAAAAAGACACTTGTCAAGAGAAACCTAGAAAATGACAAAGGTGATAACACACAACATAATGCTCCTTGTAAAAATCACCTCTGGATATTGAGAGAAAATGTCAGAAGAACTCTACAACACTGAAAAGCCATGCTCAGTTAGGAAGTCAGAAACAGCATTTAGTGGGCATATTTGAAGTTATCTTGAAGACTGCAAAGAAATGCTTCACTCTGATTTTCAAGACGGGTGGATAAGTTATGAACAAGGTATCAGCAACTTGCTTGTCTAAGACCAGGCATGCATGTATAAAAAGTAAATCACAGAGATTAGGGGTCAGTTGACCATATCAAAGTAAACTAAATGCATAATTTTTATGATCAGTTTCCTTGAGCAATTTTATAACACTTTTATAAAAATGTTAATAGCTTTGAGTGATCTCTAAGATATTCTTCTGGTAATGGGTTTTAATGTTGTATATTATGCTGGCCAGATTTTCATATTATGACATGCATGTGATAAATCAATACGAGGATCCACATCTTCCCACTGTTGAGTGGTAAATGATAATGACATAGTGTGTGTCTTGACTACTTATTTAAAGGAGATCACAACAAATTTCATATCTGGAAACACTTTCTTTCCACAGGTCGTGAAAGTCACAACACCTTCTAGATCTATGAAATCACCATGGGATTTTGACTTTTATATTTTTAATGGTGTTGTAGACAAGACAGCCCCAGACTTCTTAGCATTCAAGAAACATTTTATCTCAGCTTGGGGAAATATTTTTTCTCTCTTGGAACACATCGAGAAGTTTCTCAGGAACTATGCAATACCAGAAGTCAAAATAAAAAGCAAGAGTTTGGTGGCTCTCCTTCCAGAGTTTGAGCTGCAGAATAAACTTAGCAGACCTGAACTTCTGTCAGTGTTCGAGAACTCAGCTGACATCCAAATGCTGTTAAATTGTCCAGGGCAGAGGTACAAGGGTCAAAATGGAAAGTCAGAGGCTGCAAGGAAGATCCAAGCCACATGGAAATGCTACACAGCAAGGAAATTCTTCCTCATGTATCGCCAGCAGAAGTGGGCAGCAGGCGTGATTGCCATTGCTTGGCTTTTATATTGCCATAAGGTTCGACTAAAGAAGATCGTAAAGGAATCACGGCAGAGACACCTGGAGAATTTCCGCATTCGAGCCAAGGTGCACAAGGCTGCCAGCTGTTAAGGCAGACCTCTTTTCTAAACATTTCTTGCTTGAGCGATTGCAATAAGTTGTCTGTTTATCTTCCCTTTCTCTCTCCAACTACCTTCTCCCTCAGTCTTTCTTGCTTTTTATGCCTCTCAATGTATGATGCGCAAATCCCATATTTGTTTGTGTATCGTATTTTAGCCCTAATCAGGATCTGGCTTTTGCACCTGCAAAATCTGTTGCAATTTTTCTATAGGAAAAAAGATCCCTTCACTTTGACTATGGTAGTTCTGTCAGAAAATCAATGTTGTAACTGCATTACCTTTTCTCCCTATATATACCTTCTGGCACTTTAATTTGCTAGGGAAAAAAAAAAAGTCCTCTCTTGTCTACATTGCTGTCACCACTTTGTCAGAAAGTATTTAAGTTTGCAGACAGCCTTTTAATTAGTGCTCACAATTTCATTTATGTTTGCTTTCTCTTTTTTTCATTCATATTCTGTTAATTAAGTGAGCTGCCTCTAATCTTCCCCTGCCAGTAGCATCATGTAGCCACCTAATTAAATTAATTGGGGAAGATGTTTTAAGTATGTAATTAAATCAATTAATATAATTTATGCCTGGCTTAACTGTACAGTGGAAAAACAGCTGAAGTTTGACTAGATGAATCCACTACAGCTTCCTGTCACTGATCAATGCTCTTCTTGATTTTTAGCATCTGGCAGCCAACTGGAATCGCATCAGGACCTCCAGGAGGACTATTATCCATATCCCATCATTAGGTATAACACTTTTGCCTGCAAATCTATCAGCAACCTCTATTACCCACCACATTATGGCTCCTTGATTGAGTTCAAGGAAGGCCCCTTGTTTTATTCAAATTGGTCTCGGCAGGAAAATGTTCTCGACATGATGAGAGTAATAACACAGGGCCCTCGCTCGAAACGGCGTTTAATTTGGGGATTAAGCAAATAAAGTCATTATGTGGGGGCTGCTATTCAGTGGAGAGGTGATTTGCTGTAATTCGCTTTCATCTGTATGAAATGAACTAAAAAGTTGTATTTTTTCCCCCTGAAATAACAGATAATGTTTTCGATCTTCTTTAATGATAGAAGAACACAGGCTTGTGTGTGTTGTTGCTGTTACGCCAATAAGCCAGGATATTGCTTGTACACTGTTTTTAATCAAATGTGCAGTCAAAATGATAAGCTACATTCTCTGAAATTATTTAGTTCTAATTACGAGCAGATGGGATGCTTTATTTGCACCTAGGGCGCCTGAGCAAAAGGAAATGCTGTGTGAACAAGAATAATTAAGAAGTTGAATAGTGTTTTTTGCGCTTAAATAATCTGCAGTTTCATGTTAATTAGCACTAATGTAATTATTTAATTACATTTATGAATTGGGGAACTTAAAAGCTGTTGTCTGAAACACACTGGTAAAATAGGTATGCCAAGATGACATTGGGAATTTCAGAAATTTGCATTGGAAGTTCTTTTAAAACATGAACTACTGTCAACATGTTTGGGATTTGTTTGCGTATTTATTTTGTTTTGTTTTGTTTCTACCTAGTGTGTTAAATTTTCTTGGTGAGGCCAAATTTCCTAAGCTGACTTGGTAGAGTTTTGAGAAACAGCAAAATCCACTGAATCTCCGTATGACATACTAGCTCTTTGTTAAAGCTTTTTAAGAAGAGCAGTACATTGAGTGATCTATTATAATAGACTTATGGATTATAACTTATTTGTGCTTATGTGTATACTTGTTTGTGTACTTATATGTAGTATAGAAACAACATTTAAACAGTACTATGGAAAGAAAAAAATAAAATTATCATACAAATATAATTAAGATCATTTTTTAATTAGCGAAACATTTATAGTAACAAAATAATGCAAACTTTTCAAGATCCTAGAATACTTAGATCTGAGCACTTGAAAGTTAAGAAGATATTTAAGTTATACAGAGCCTTTTAGTTTTGGCTTTCATCATGGTTCACAGAAAAAAAACTGTTCCTTCGTAGGGTGTGAGGTAAGACAGATCTAAACTTCATTCTAACTTAGGGTCTGTTCTTTGCACACAAAATTAGTTCACACGCAGAAATTGCACTTGTAATTGATTGCAACCAGAGAGGTCAACTGCAGACCCAATTAGCTGACTTGAGTCCTTAGACTATAAGAGCCTTTGCTTCTGCAACTAATTGTGGACCTGACCTGATATTATAGGGAAACTTTTGTTTCTCTCTATATGTTTTATTCAAAACTAGAACCAGCAACAAGGCTCCCACTTTGCAATGTTGATAAGTACAAAGTTGTAATAGACACAGTTTGCATAAACTTCTTCCCTCCTGTACTCTCACCTCTGACCCTTCAAAAAACTTCCAGGCAGTCAGCACCGCAGACACGCTTAATACCAAGGAGTCGCCAAAGTAGTAAAGATTTGAAAGTAATGGTAAAATAGGTAATAAAAAAAAATTTTTGAATGAAAATGTCTTACAATTTTAAAAGGGCTATAAATTAAAAGGGTATAAAGTAAGTGGGAGAATAATCTGGTCAAAGAAACTAGAATTAGAAAGCATTATTTTACATCTGATACCAAAACTAGTTTTCTTCTAGATTACAAATCCTCAGTTGAAATAAATACATAATAAATATGAAAGTCTTCTCTACTGTAGTAATTTTTGTTTGTTAGCAACATAATAATCCATCTTAAAGATAAAAGTGCTTATTATATATTTTCTAAGAGGTAAGTACAAGCTTAGATATTTTTCTCAATTGAGCACTTAAAAAAACCATTTAGACCAGGTATAGTGGCTCACACCTTAAATCCTAACACTTTGAGAGGCTGAGGCTGAGGCTGAAGCATCACTTGAAGCCAGGAGTTTGATACCAGCCTGAGCAACATAGACCCCTGTTTCTACAAAAAAATTGGCTGGTCATGGTGACACCTGCCTGTAGTCCCAGCTACTTGGGTGGCTGAGGCAGAAGGATCACTTTAGCCCAGGAGTTTGAGGTTGCTGTGAGTTATGATTACACAACTGCACTCTAGCAACAGAGCAAGACCTTGTCTCAAAAAAAAAAAAAAAAAGAAAAGATCATTGCACATTTTTTCACAAGAGAATAATACTTGGGCTTTGATCATATAATATGTGTTTTAGATTTTATAAAAATGACTTGCAGACATTAAATTAAGTTTCAGTAACATCCAATTGTCATCTCCTACTTATTCCATAGACAGAATTCTCAAACTATATCTTTTTTTTTTAAAGATATGAGGTACCCATTTCTCATGTACCACATCCCCTGGGAATCCATCAAGAAGGTGTCAGCTTGATACAACAGGCTTCTCTGTCGCATGCACCAGGGACTTACCTATAGGGTCCATAAAAATAGTAGATGAAAGTGAAGCAATTTTTTTCTCTAAACACACTGCAAAAACTTACCTATTCAGTCTAGTAATTTCATTTCCAGAGTTGAGATGGTTTCACTAGTCAAAATGAGTTGGTAGGATTATCGGTTCAGATAGGCATTTATTACAAGTTGCAGCCTTGTCCTCTGTTTCTCTTTCCATAGGAAATTTGCTGTAGAATTAGCTCTACAAATAAGAACACATGCTGCTAGCCAATTGCGACTATCCCATCTTGTCTGAACCCCTAAAGTGAAAACTAAGAAGCTGATAAATGCATAATATATTGTAGTTGTGGGCACTTGGTTATTTGTTTATGCAGTTTTGCACACATGGGAATAATTACATTGTCCATACTGGTGATCACAGAAAGGATAACCTTTCAGTAATGGTTTTGACCACAAAATATTTATACAGTATTTTTAAATCTATGGCTTGATAATATGAACATTAAGACAATTACACATTGCAGAATAACCTCTTTGAAAGGCGTAGTCATGAAACTTGATAGACTTTTATATATTT
This sequence comes from Mirza zaza, assembly GCA_008750895.1. Classification (NCBI taxonomy): domain Eukaryota; kingdom Metazoa; phylum Chordata; class Mammalia; order Primates; family Cheirogaleidae; genus Mirza; species Mirza zaza. Next base: position 18,142 of record VSMD01118961.1, read on the forward strand.
CAGATAGTATTCTTAGATGTAACAAAAATTTTTAGCTATTTTTAACCCATAAGAGAGGTGCAATGCTGTGTTGACTATCTGAAATAACTGACTGGCCTTGCAATTTTATAAGATAATAAAAAATCATCCTTTCCAGAATATATAGGATGATCTCCTCTTTGGATATTGCATATTTTCATCATTTTTATTAATGAAATATAATTATAACAAAGTCATCTATAGTGGTTCATAGCAGGAATGGAATATGAGGGTCTATTTTAAGCAAAAGCTATCAGTCAAATAGGAATGAACTGCAACAAAGAATCCTAATTCTTCTAGAAAAACCAGATGTCTAAATAAAACCCACAAACTAATTCTACTTCCAGTTTCTTTGGCCAAGTTATTTCCTGCACTTTTAATTTAACCCCTGTGTTTCTTTATTATAGCACATCACTTGATGCTACATATAAACTCAGTGGCATTTAGAAATATATGGACATTAAATGAGATGTGCTGAGTACACAGCTCTGATGCCCTGAGCAGGTATATGAAGCCACTGCCAGCCAATTAGACCCCCAGGGATAAATTTCCCCTCCCCTTTCTCTTCCTCCTTTTAAGTAAAAATAGGAGATGTATTGACGGAGGATTTTTTAAATTTTCTCCATGTAATCTTTCATGCCATTGCCAATTGATTTAATGACTAAAAGGTCATATATATAGTTGGACTTCATATCTTTTCCCTCTGTGCATTATTTCAGCAAATTATCCTTGGGATTAAAACAATTAGTGGTTCCCAAAATACTTTATTCCATAAAAATTGTGGATCTTGTTATTATGAATTTCATGAAAAACATTTTCCACCTTGTCTGTACTGTCACAAAAGCCTAAAAGGAAAGACAGGAAAACTTACTTTTGTGTACAACTGATCATACACTGGACTGAGAAAGTCCCAAGTGCTGATAAGACAGTTGCTTCCTGACTCTATTTTCTTCTCCCAGGAAATGAGAACTCAAACTCACGTCCCTTTGTGAACAGGGGCAAGGTAGAGGATGTCAGCCAAGAGTGTTAGGTCTGACATTACGATTTTACTATGTCTCTAAGCACATTGGCATTCTCCTACTTTCTCATATTTGAGTTGACAACTCAGAGACAAGACAAACTCTGTTCCTTCCACCTCAGGCTGGGAAATTGGGACTTCCAGTCAAATCTTTGCAGTCTTAAAGATATATTTTGACAAGTAATATGGAATCAGTAGTTTGTTGCCTGACCAGATCCTTGAAACAGGTGTACTACCAAGATCTCCCAGACAGAATTTTCCAGAAATATCCAAATCTTTTGGGATCAGGAACAAAGTACATTTAAACTTTAAAACATTTTTATAGCCCAAACTAAAACATATTTGTATTCATTCATGTTATATTTATCCAAGTAATCTAAATCAACACTTATTCACTGGTTAGATCAGAGTTGGCCCCATGACCCCGCAATATGAAATTATCCAATAGGTCTTGAGCTATTTGATATTGTATGACAGAAACAACATTGAACTGGATGTCAAGTACTCCATGCTCTAAAAAGAATTTTGCATCTACTAAGATAAAACTATAATCTTTATAATCTTCTTCATTCTCATAAAAAATATTAAAAGACTTATTTAATGATTCTCAACCTTTTTGGTATCAGGACCCTTTACACTCATAATCATTATTGAAAAACCTAAATATCATTGGTTTAAGTAGGTTATATCTATCATTATTTACTGTATTAGAAATTAAAATGGGGAACCTTTAAAAATATTTACTAACTTATTTTAAAATAATAAAGTCCACTACCAGTATAACCTAAATAACATATATTTATAAAAAGTAACTATTTTCCACAATAAAAAAATATTAATGAGAAGAATATCATTATTTGACAAGTTTGCAAATTTCTTAATAAAATATTATTGGATTCTCATATCTGTTTCTTATTCAATCTGTTGCAATGTTGTTTTGGTTGAAGCATATAAAGAAAATCTGGTCCTACACACATAAGTATTTGGAAAATTAATAATATTTTATATATTTTATAACCTTTTCAGGTAATTGTGTATCTTCCTCTTTGACTCTATACTAGATTCTACAATGATAATTATGTGTTAGTTGCAGTGTGGAATCTGAAACTCTATCAATAAACTTTTTATATTTTGTAATTTATGAGAGAATAAGATTGAAAAAGGCAAATAACATCTTAGTATCATTTTGAAAATGGTTTTGACCAAGCAGACCCCCTGAAAGTGTCTTAGTACCCCAGACCACAATTTGAGAATCACTAGCTTTTGTTAAATGCAATGCTATACCAGCCACTGACAAAAAGTTTGAATAGGCAACAACAAAAATTAAATGGTATTTGATTAAACTAAAAAGCTTCTGCACAGCTAAGGAAACAATCAATATAGCAAATAGACAGCCCTACAGACTGGAAGAAAATATTCACAAGCTGCACATCTGATAAGGGGCTAATAACCAGAATTTACAAAGAACTCAAGCAAATCAGCAAGAAAAAAACAAACCTATTAAAAACTGGGCAAAAGATATGAACAGAAGCTTCTCAAAAGAGAAAGACAAGTGGCCAATAAACATATGAAAAAAATACTCAAAGTCACTAATCATCAGAGAAATACAAACTAAAATCACAATGAGATATCACCTTACCCCAATTAGAGTGGCATTTATCAAAAAGTCCAAAAACAATAGATGTTGGCATGGATACAGAAAGGAACACATATACACTGTTGGTAGAACTGCAAATTAGTATAACTTCTATGGAAAACAGTATGAAAATTCCTCAGAGAACTAAAATAGACCTACTGTTTGCTCCAGCAATCCTACTATTAGGTATTTACCCAAAGGAAAAAAAGACTTTTAATCAAAAAGATACCTGAACTTGAATGTTTATTGCAGCACAATTCATAATTGCAAAGATAGGGAATCAACCCAAATGCCCATGAATTCATGAATGGATTAACAAAATATGTATACTGTGGAGTACTACTCAGCCATAAAAAAGATGAATTAATACCTTTTGCAACAATATAGATGGAACTGGAGACCATTCTCCTAAGTGAAGTGTTCAAGCATGGAAAAATAAATACCACATGTACTTGCTATTAAATTGGAATTAACCGATGAGCACACATGTGCACAGGGGAAGTAAAACTCAGTGGAAATCAACCAGGGGGAAGGGAGGAGAAGGGAAGGGGCAAAAACCTACCTAATGGGTACTGTGAACACTATCTGGGTGACAGGCATATCTTTAGCAGGGACTCAAGTATTACAAAAGTGTTCATGTAACCTAAAACGTTGTGTCCCCTTAATATTTTGAAATTAAAAAAAAAATGTTAAAAAAAAGTTTTGGCTGGGCGTGGTGGCTCATGCCTATAATCCTAGCACTCTGGGAGGCCAAGACGGGTGGATTGGTCGAGGTCAGGAGTTCGAAACCAGCCTGAGCAAGAGCGAGACCCCGTCTCTACTATAAATAGAAAGAAATTAATTGGCCTACTAATATATATAGAAAAAATTAGCCGGGCATGGTGGTGCATGCCTGTAGTCCCAGCTACTCAGGAGGCTGAGGCAGGAGGATCGCTTGAGCTTAGGAGTTTGAGGTTGCTGTGAGCTAGGCTGACGCCACAGCACTCACTTTAGCCTGGGCAACAAAGCGAGACTCTGTCTCAAAAAAAAAAAAAAGTTTTAACAAGAGAAAGTCCTTACCCTTTTGGAGGTGAATCCATTTGGCCCGTTTGGTTTGAGGATGTTTTCAAAACTCACCAAATATATGTACTATGTTTCCTACCTCCACATAAGAAAATCCCCTGATTTCCTTCAACAGCCCCCCAAAACAACTATCCATTTTATTTTAATCTAACTGGCACTGGGTGTACTATATAAATAACCCATATAAGGCTCTCTCTTGCCATCTCTTGGTATCCAGTCTCTTGCTCTCTAGTATCTTGTGCTTTCACACTATAATTAAAACCTGAGAATAACCATAATGTCTATATCACAGTTCTCCAGATTATTACAAGATGCTGGGCATGGCAGCTTACGCCGGTAACCCTAATACTTAGGAAGACCAAGGCAGGAGGATTGCTCGAGGCCATGTGGTTGAGATCAGCGTGAGCAAGAATGAGACCCTGTCTCCACAAAAAAATAGAAAAATTAGCTGCGCGTGGTGGTAGATACCTGAAGTCCCAGCTACTTGGGAGGCTAAGGCTTGAGGCTGCAATGAGCTATGATGACACCACTGCACTCCAGCATGGGCCACAGAGCAAGACCCTGTCTCAAAAAAAAAAAAAAGAAAAAGAAAAAAAGAAATGATGTTGACGTGTATTCATTTGTGAAGTGTGTCACATATCCTCTTACTTTTTTTACCATTAGAATACCAAAGTTTTTTTTTTTTTATGAACTAGAGCAAGCAATTCCAGATTATTTCTGCCTTGATCTCACTCTTGCTCAGCTTGCATCCAGTATGCTTTCTCATCCAATGGAAGAGAAAGGGCTGGAGTCAGTGTCACTGCTATTGTAACCCCGTGTATGCTGCTCGGGAGATATGATGCAGCGAACGTCACTGATCACTTGTTTCACAGTGAGGAAACGATCGAGAACTACCGCTCCAGACCATCAAACCGAGGCATGGATGACTACCATCTCAGGCCAGGGTCGCCAGATGAACAACAACTACTTTGTAACCAGGAATCTATAGTTAACCCCTTTCCTGCCTTGAGAGACAAAAAAAAAAAACCACAAGTGAACCACAGGGTACTAAGCCAAGTGTTCAAGAACATGTGATCTGCTGCAACAACAAGGGCCTGTCACAGAGGCACACACGGGTTCCGACGGGTCTTTGTCACTGAACATGGCCTTACTCGTGTCCTTGGGTTTCTATACTGCTGTGAAAGAAAAGCCAACCCTAGCAGAGCTGGTTTGCTGGATGCACAGAGCAATTAGCATCATCTGATGGGTGTGTTCATGTGAGAGGAGGGATTGGGAAAGGCAGTGGAGGTAATAGTGAAGATGGAGAAATGATTGCCAGAAACCATTGATGAGCTTCCTCGGTTCAATGGAGGAGCCAAAATAGTACTTGAATAACTTCAGAAGGGCATCTCTCAGGTAACTTTCTGTGGTGTGAAATGGGGGCAACAATATTTGGCAAATGCTCATTTAAGAAAAGGTGGAACATTCTATCAAACTGGGAATATTTTGTGGATGACGGCGTTGGCCATGTTCCTTTCTAGAGTGCTGAGGAGGAGAGAGTGCCCCTTTCCGCCAGTGCTGATTTATTCTGGCTGATAAGGCCGTTCTTTGAATTCCCCAGAAGTTCTCCAGATCAGAGAACCCAATTTTAGAAGAGTTGAAAGGAGGGGAGGGAATAATGAGAATACAAAGGAGAAAGGGCTAAGAATTCAAGACGGATTCTTTGATAGGAGCGTCACACTCATTCCGTTCACTTGTTTGGGGATTTCACAGGTGCCGGCTCCAGTGTAGTTTACATTCAGCTTACAGGAGCTGGAGTGGTGCAGGGGAGAGGGGAGGTGGACAACAAAAGTAAACAAACAAGCCAAGAAACATGTAATAACAAAATGAGAAAGGGGTAGTAAAGAAAGGGTGCAAGAGGCCGGGCGCGGTGGCTCACGCCTGTAATCCTACCACTCTGGGAGGCCGAGGCGGGCGGATCACTCGAGGTCAGGAGTTCGAAACCAGCCTGAGCAAGAGCGAGACCCCGTCTCTACTATAAATAGAAAGAAATTAATTGGCCAACTAATATATATGGAAAAAATTAGCCGGGCATGGTGGTGCATGCCTGTAGTCCCAGCTACTTGGGAGGCTGAGGCAGGAGGATCGCTTGAGCCCAGGAGTTTGAGGTTGCTGTGAGCTAGGCTGACGCCATGGCACTCACTCTAGCCTGGGCAACAAAGCGAGAGACTCTGTCTCAAAAAAAAGAAAAAAAGAAAGGGTGCAAGAGAATGACCATGAGGGAAGACCAAGGACCCTTTTAGAAAAGGGGGTTCAGGCACACCTCATGGTGATCATGGCCTATCAACTCTCTGCTCTTCTGCTCCCCTCTTCCACTTTATGATTACATGGGGCCTGGCCAGGTAATCCAGGACAATCTCCTTATTTTAAGGTCAGCTGACTAGCAACCTTCATTCCATTTGCAATGTCATTTCCCGTTGGCCATGTAATCTAGCATAGTCACAGTTTCTGGGGATTAAGGCATGGACATCTTTGGAGGGCCCATATTCAGTCTACCACCACAACAATTAAAAATTAAAGTTAGAAAAGAGCCAAAAGCTCTTTGTCCCTTCTGGAGTTCTTTTCTACTCATGTTTAGTGAGGCTTGTCTTTTATTTTATGTAACTAAATTTCTCACAAGAGCTAAATATGTATTGATAGTGTCTAAACTATTAATACATAATAATTATAGATTTCTGGTGACAAGGCACTTACCCTGAGTTTCCTTATCTATAACATGACAGAATTGAGGTTGATAGTCTCTCAGAACTCCCCCAGCGTTCCTAATCTGATGTTTAAGGAAAACCACATCTTTGTAGATGATATTCCAAAGTGTGATGTCTATTGACACTGGGCGTGTCTGCTGAACTCCCCAAAGCCACAGCATCCTTGTTGATAGCTTCCTGGTTAAGTCACTGTTATATTGATATATGCTGCCAGCACTGATGAGGTCTTTTCACCTGCATATCAACCCAGGTATCTTGTGAATATACAGAACATTAGAATAAATCTGACTTTTAAAAAAACTGACTCCCAACTTCTGTTCTGCTGATGGTAATGTACATTACATTGTGTGTTGTCTAGAATGATCTGTTGCTTGTCACAGAATTCGTTGTTGTTGTTGTTTGTGCTTTGGAAGTGCACATACCTTGTAACATTAAAAACCTTATGTTTATACAGCACTTTACAGTTTACAAAATGTTTTTGTGTCTGTTACTTCATATGATCATCTATAACAATGTTTTGAGGTTAACATATACTTCTTTAAAATGGGTCCATTTGTAGGGTTAACTGAATATCCAGTTCTTCATAATTCGATGTAGACATTTTATATGCATCCTTGATCAGTGGTAACAGAGGTACCAAGTAATTTGTTGGAAAACTGACCTCAAGCATTTGAATGAAACACAGACTTATTCACTCACATGCTGTATATACGGCGACAAAGTGATCAGACATCTTTTATATTTTAAATTGGACATCATCTTAATGAGACATCTTATACTGCCTTTTATCTTTACTTTTGAGAGGAAACGCATTCATGGGATGCTCTCAGGCACTTTTCTTAATCATATTTTATTCTTTAGTCATTTCCCCTTCCTTTTTATAGTCTTGCTATATAAGTTATTCACAATACATCTTTCTAAACATTTATCTGAATATAGATAGAATTATACATATGCAGAATGTGAAGAGTTACAATATTGCAATCACACATAAAGACAGCATTGGAATTGTAACTGTCTATATTAGCTTTTATATGTGGAATGGTTCTCTAAATTATTTGAGAGATTGATAATATTTCAAAAATGACTCTAACAGCCCATTTGTCCTTCTACCTCTTTAATTCTTAAGTCCATATGCGTAAAGCTAAAGTGAGACTTTTAGATGAATTACAAACTCATTTAATTTCCAGACGTTGTCTAGTGTTTAAACACTGACATCAAAGCAAAGAACTAATTATCAGAGTTCATTTGGTCTGAAGCCCTGTTGCCTGAATTGCTATAGTTTTCCTTATGCTGAAAGGAAATCTGTGTCACATCTTGAAGATGTAGTATATAAAATCACTTTATCTATAGCAGTTTAACTTGAAACATGTGTTTGGGCTCACTAACCACAAGGAGGCATTGAAGCATCTCTTCAAAATGTGAAAAGCAATTTTATAAAGAAAAAAAAGTTGCACCCACAGTTGCTGAATTTCATGTAAGCAATTACACCTGCTTGTGAGTATGCATGCCTTTTAAGTTTGTGTTTTGATCCACATTTTAGAAAGACCTGAAATATCAGCAGAAAGTGTTGCTACTGTTGTTTCTTTTTTGGAAGGTTTTTTGGACGACAGTAATCTATATATGTTTTCCTTATGCTCTGTTTCCAGTGGGAAGGAAGGCAAACTGCAGGACTTTAATTAGTACTGACAAAGTAACTACATTAACGTTTCTTGCCGTTTGAAGGTTAAAAGTTCTTTTTGACTGTGAGCAGAAGCCTATTTCTTCAGTATTAGAATTACTTAAATACATGCTCCTGACAGCAAGGGGGTTTATCTGAAATCTGTGTGTCAATTTAGAATGATTCGGGACATATCGTCAAAATGTCACATAGGAAGCACAAGTTAAAAAGCCAAAACAATTTTTTTAACCTGAGCATAATTTTCTTACATGTCGTTTCAAATATCCATGTTAAATGTCAGAAAATTTCTCCACGTTTTTGTAACCTTCATTCTCATCTGCTTTGTTGGTATTGAAAAATATGAACGTCTCTGTTGCAGAATATGCTGCTTAGTATATCTTCCAGAATAACGCTTAATTAATTCCCCTGAGAGGCAAGGACCTCATTGTAAGGAATTGGGTTGTTTCTGCAAGACGCTTCAGAGAAAATTTTTTCCTGGAAATGTAGACTGTGACCTTTTGAAGTTCTCATGTGCCATTTTGCTATATTGACTTGCTCTTTCTGGGATTTGATGCCTTGTTTGCCTTTTAGGATATTCCCAGCCTGTGCGAGAACATATTGCCGATTTCAACACACTGCAGAACATGCAGCTGGGGAGACTGTGTGACATCTTAGGTACAGTAAATAGTTTCACACAAATGACTCTTTGGGATGTTTACCAGTGGATGTTGATGAAATGTTTAATTTTTTGCTTTTTTTTCCTTCTACAAGAGCTCAGCTTTCTAATCTAACTTGCCTGCCAATTAAATGTTTTATTTTAAAAAACGGATTTATAGTGAAGTCAACTTGAGTAAAAAATGGCATTTTAACCAATAGACTCAGTACACTTAGGCAGTTTTTAAAATTGTCATTGCTGCAGGTTTAGATAAGAATTTCTCTCTTACAGACCGAAATCATCTTCATTTACCAATCTTACAGTGAGAGTGAGGTGAAAATTTTATATTTGTGTCAGTATTGTCTATTATATTATCTGGGGAATGAGTGGAAGGTGGTATCAGAAATGAAACATTGTGTTAAGAATAAGAAGGAAATTAACATAGATTTTTTTAAAGAAGATTTTATTTAAATGTAGAACCTCTTATTAGACAACACAAAGTACCTAATGGAGGGAATTTTTAGAAATACAGAGCTTGATTGAGTGATAGATATATCTTTGTAAAAGCCAAGTTCTGATACTGGTTTGGTCAGTTTTTAATCAGAAACCGATCTGCGGCCAGGAGAGAAAGATGCCTGAATGTGATGGCTTTGGTTAACGCTGCCAAAGTCCGGATCCAGATTAGGTTTAAAGAATACAGGTTGCAAAGACTAAGTAACAACATTGAATCAGTGAGGTACTGGCCCCAAATTCAGGATTAAACAAAAATTAGATTCTTGTTAGTTATCACATGAGAACTTCTTTGTTTCGTTAAAATATAATTGCTTTGGCCCTTATTTAAGCAAAACAAGGAAGGATTTTAAATTATCAATGACCAACTTAGCTAGCTCCCTGGAATGACATACTTTACATGATTCATATATATTTCAGCATCATTATTATTTTATAAATGCCATTTGGTAACAAAAATGCATCAGTACTAGAAATTTACCGTGTCCTAAAATAATAATCGTATAATTGCTTTAATCTATTATCTAGGCACTAATATTGTTTTTCAGCATTACAAAAAAAATTTTAATGACTGGAGATTGATTTGTTAGTGCTAAGCTATTTCAGCTAAAAACCTGACTGAATGGAAACCACTGAAGTGCAGCAGAGGGCAGACTTTGCTCTAATTTATTTGAATTAATTTCTTCTTCAGCTTTTTATATACCCTTCTATATATAGTACAAACCATCACCAAAGAATTTCTTTACAAAAGATTCTCATTATTAGAAAAGACTTGAAAGTATTAGGCTTCTATTTTAAACAATTCAATAATTCAGTCTGTGTCCACCTGCAATGGAAAATTTTGCTAATATGAACGTTTCTGAGAAATTATGAACCAAATGCTTTTTCTTGGTACGCTGTCTTCATGATATAGTAATGCAATCATAAAACCTCTTCAAGAGGAGTAATGAAAGTTTAGAAATAGTAGTTAGAGGAAAGAAAAAGTACTTTCTTATGGAATAAAAATATGAAAAACCTAGACAAATGAGTAATAATTTTATATAAAAATAAATAATTATCCTTTTTATTCCATTAAGTGATAGTAAATCTCTGATTTTTGTACTTATTCAGGGGAAACAAAGATAATCCAATCATGCTTGTAAGACTTGTCCTGAGATATTTATTGGCTGTGAAGCCATGGTTGTCAAGTGGAGGCCCCAGTGGCTAGTATTTTCAAATCCCAGATGAGTTAAGCAAGAGAGTGGCTGGTTTTGACTATTGACTAGCAATCAAAACAGCTTTCATCTTCATATCAATTCCTTTCCAAAATTACCCGTCAATGAATTTTGAACATGTGTGGATTCATGGTGAAACTACACTAATACTGGATATTAGAGTTAGTGATATGTATTCCTTTTCCAGAAATGAACAGGAAAGGTGAATCCAGCAATGTGATTTGTTATTGTTTATAACCTAGAAATTTCTTCCCAAGAAAAAGTTTATTTTTCTTCCACTACACAGTCTGTAAGTTATTTTTGTTGTTTGTTTTTGTGCCCCCTATTCTTTTATACTTAAGGGAAAAACCACTAGTTTGGTTTTAAAACCACTACTGTAGTTAGGTAAGACAATAGTCTCTTCTTCAAAACAAGACTTGGGGTAACTATTATAATTCCATCATTTAGCAATTGGTTGCAAGTGATTTAATTACTTTCTCCTGAGTTGATTTATTTTGAGGCTTATTTGGCAATTTCACAATCAAATGAGAGCCACTTAAATATTCACACTTATGGAGCACCTACTCTAAGCTTAGCACTGAACTAGTTTAGAAAACATCACCCCTAGAGCTCAGAAGGAGAAGATTTCTCCTGCATGCCATGGGTCTAAGTGTGTTCCCCTTTCTGAATCTCTCCATTTCTCACATCCCTTTGGTCAGGCCACAAGTCTTTACTCAGCGGCTCCTAGTACTCCACATAGTATCAGAGCTTTGGGGAATATAGGAAAGACTGTAAATATTGCCTTTAAGGAGCTTAGCAAGACAAGATTGATAGGTTTGAAACAATAGGATGGAACAACAGAGTACACTACTTCCTTGTGTTACATCTCGAGGCACTGAGCAAAAGGAGCACAAGCGTGGGGGTCAGGGCAGGGAATCACCATTGGCTGCCCAGTCAGGGTGGGCCACGGAGCAGATTCATGCACCTGTGCCATTCCTTGAGCACTTACTATCTACAAGGTGCTGCACTGGGTACTTTCTTCTATATTCTTTCTGTTTAATACTAAAAAATCTATGCCCCAAATGGTTTTATTCCCTGTGTTATAGATGAAGAAACCAATGCCTAGAAAGGTTAAACGATGTGCTCGGGCCCTAGGCAGCTGAACTACAATTTAATCAGTCTATGCTCTGTGTACTCTGCCAAACTGAACAGAGGAATGTTAAAATCCTCTCTTGGCCCTACCTGTCCAAGAAAACGTTCACAGTACTCCCTCCTCTGAGCTTCCTTAAGTACCTGGCCTGCATTCTTCATTGTGCCCACAGCCATTGCTGTGTTCCCCTCTGTGTCTAGCCAATGCTGTGTCCCTACAGATCGGTCAACTATTTTGTGAATGAATGAATGAATGAATGACTTTACTGGCTGCTGATTTCCTACTCCTACTCCCTAAAATATTGTGCAGCGCAAAGTAGTTAATCTCATTTCACTATTCCATTTGGATCTAATACTTAATTAGGATTTCTTTCTATATACATACAAGATGCACATCTTAAGAAGGAGAACAGTTAAATTAAGAAAGTGTTTCCTTTAAACCAAGAATCACTAGATGAACTATTTAAGTAATCTACTCCTCTTTGGGAATGGAGCAGAGGACAGGTTGGTTTCCTGACATAACCATTGCTATGGTTATAATCACACCATTTTTTTGGACAGGACATTCCCTGAATTGGCCTAGTCAAGTCCAGACTGAAAATGAAATTGCAATTTCATCAGCTTTCTAAAGTTAATAGCTATGTTTTATAATTTACTGAAGTTAATGGGATAAATGTTTAAAGCAGTATGCAATTCCCAGTGATGTTAATGGGAGTTGTGTGGCTAAATCCCTATGTATTATTTGAAAGTCCATTCAGTGGTACCTCACAGCCCCCCTTCTGAAGGAATCGCTGAAACTATTTTGTTGGTGATGATGCGATTTATTTTTTCTTTAGGGAAATGCTAAAGACTAAAAAGGTCAGTTTGATTGCAAAAAATTAAGGTTGTACAAACAAAACCAATCTAAATTAGCTTCAATGTGGCTTTTGGATCTGCTCTTTATTTTAAACTGCACAACATCAATCAGATGCCAGAGTTCATAATGTCATTTACCTTTATACCAGTAATTAACATTGTGCCTGTTGTTTTTAGATGCCAATGTGAACGTCATCTACATCTGCTCCCATTATATGAGTGACGAGTTAATGCTGTATTACAGTAAAATCCTAAGTCTACACGCAGCTGTCAAATCAGGGAACCCCGAGGACAGAAGTGACCTGCAGCACAGGTTCAAAATTATCACCCCTGAAGCTATAAACATCTTCACTGTGAGTTTGTCTTCTAATTACTACGGCTTCAGGGATGCAGTAAAATTAAATTGGAAATTTTATAACTTGCAACGCTCTGGTACACATCAGTGAAATATTATTGCAAGTTTTAACAGCTTTACTGATTAGACTACTAGTTGGACTATAGGAAATAAATATCCCAGTTTAACTTCCAGACTTAGTTGAGCTACCCCTGCCCAGTTTCTCTGTAACTGAAGCCTAATTGCAGTTATTGGGTGGCACCATCAAGTAGGTGAATTTATAACAGGTACCGTTCTTTTTTCTTAATTTTGTATGGAGGACATCAAGGCAGGGAAAGGCCGGGCCTGTCCACAGTCACAAAGCTAATTAGAGACAGAGTCTAAACAAGGCCCCTGTTTTCTGATTTCTACCCAGGTATTCCTTGTTACTCCATCGTAGTTTTTCCTTAGGGGAATTTTGCCTGATTTACTATTTCACATGGTTCATAATGAACAGCAGCATGGAGCTATCAGTTGCCAATGGAGGGAACCAGGTGGGTGGAAAAGACTAGGTCAGTGTCAGATATTCCAGATCAGGAAAGGAAGTTGCACTGAGAAGGCACCACAGCATCCTCCAACAACCGATACACGTGCTGCCACAAGAGAATCACCATGTAGATGCCTGTTCCACAGAGGGCCCTGGGCATGGGTGTTAGCCAGAGAAGCAGTAGCACCAACCCAGAAAGGTTTGCATGTTCAGTTTTTATTTATATGTGTACTGACTTCTAGTGACTGGAATGAGTTCTCAGTGGAATCCTATTCCCAGACAAGAGCCTTTATGAAATTCATGGAACCATGAGGGTAGCATTCTAGAATATGGCAGTATGAAAGATGGCTTGAAATGAATATTTCTATATTTTAATAAGGATTTAAACTTTCCATGTTAAATAACCAACATTTTAATCCCTAATTGACTGTGCAATTTTTAGGAAAAATTTTTTTGTATAATTAAAGGCTCTGAATTTGCTGATAAAGATAGCTCTCTCTCCATTTACAGTTGAGATGTACCAAAGTCAAATCTCTATCTATTACAAGAGAAACTGATTGCATACTTTTCACAGGAAGCATCTATGTGTTGGTTTACTAACCATTAACACTTTAGATGTACCATGATTTGTCATAAAGTGGGGAGAAAGGAGATGGGACCTAAGAAAAGGCCTGCCAGGGCTGGGGAGGGCTGCTATGACATTTCTATTTTGCTGGTATACTCAGTGAATTGTCATCAGGGTTTATTCTCTTCTATAAAGATGAAGATTTATTTTTTCTTAACTGGGCACCTCAATATTACTCCAAAGGCCCTTTGCTGAGCTGTTTCATTGCCACCATTGGCTGTGAAAGATGAAGGCAAGGCCATGGACTGGGGAAGCAAGAGAAAGGACAGGTGACAAATCATCACCACTTACTTATATTCTTAGGAACCCTCCAATATCCTCCACCAATGCAAAATTTTCTTTGGTACTTGCTAACTATTCCTTGGCCTCAATGGCATAGTTACTGTGGACATTAGGAAGCAAAGAAGAGAAAGAACTATAATTAATGTTTAGTTCCTGATTTTCTCCAGTTAAACACTTGAGCTAATACCTGCTAGCTGCCAGTGAGGAGTTTCTGCACATCTGAAATGCTCATTTACATTGACAATGTATAGAATGGGGAAGGGGCACTAGATTTAGGAGAAGGAAAGTAAGTAACTAACATTTACTAAGTGCTTAGCATGCATTTTCTCATTTGAGCCTCAAAACAATGCAACAAGGCAGAAATTATCAATCTCCCTTTATGGCTGAGGAAACCAAGACTCATTCTCTAGTCCAAGGTTACTAGTAGGACCAGAGTGTGAACCAAAGTTAGTCTACCCCAGTCTATCATGAATTAGAATGACTGCTTTGCTCCTGGGTGACCTTGTGGCCTTGGGCAAGCCCCTTTACATCTCTGGTCATCTGCTCTTCATCTACAAAATGAGGTGATAGATTAGATAATTTCAAAGTCTTCTCCAATTCTATAATCCTATATTGCCTGAGAAATTTAAATTTGCCCTTGCCAGTGCACTCCTCAACTTCCAAGCAGGAGATTGGCAGTTAACATTCACAGATACACCAACTTACAGTCATAGTAGGTTTGCATCTTTTGGAGTAAAAACAAGTAGGCAAGGTTTTAAGTACTTAATACTTCTCATAGTTTAAATTATTTGAGTAATTAATCACTCGTAGGCAATCAACTTTTTAAAATTCAAAAATTAAATTCTCACTTTCAAGTCAGTTCCTGCTCATGTTTAGCCATTGCTTTATTTCTTTTTAATGGAATTGAGAGATTGTATCAGTGCTGATTTTCATTTAAATGAGTGGCTTTAAGGAGATTTTTTTAAAGCGTGCCAAAAATCTGTTTGTACATTTCTCTAAGTTACTATACGTTCCTTGAATTTGTAATGGTAAAATGTGTTCTTATAATGTCTAATTTTGGACACTTTAATGTTTACAAAGATAACCTAAACAACTACCTTTGTCTCAGGTCAAAAAAAAAAAAAATCAGTGTTGATAAATTAAATGTAGCCATAATGCAATGGAAGTAGGAACATTTTAGATTTTTTGTCATCTGTGTTAATCCACTGCCTGGATTTGATGGTACTGATTTGCTCCAAATGGTCCTACAAGATGTGTGGTCAGTAATGTGTCCTCGCCCTCACTCACTCACATTTGAATCTTTATTAAACTCCTATTGAACACAATGCTATGGTACCGTCTTACCGGAAGAATAAGGCATGCCCATAGTTGACTATAATATGGGTCTAGGTTAAAAAACAATACACACACACACACACACACACACACAGATTGGGGTAGAGTATTTGCCAGTAGAAATAAGCAAACCTAGAGGAGACAGAAATCCATCCTGGCTGGGAAAGTGCTCAGAACTTTAAAGTTAAGTTCTATTGCTGCATCTGTCATCCCCTCTTCACATCTCATAAACCCACCAGAACTTCACTACTTGCTCTACAAATAGGGGAAATTTTGGCAGCCATGGCGTGCCAACTGTTTTAACTGGGTTTGGATCCTGCCTCAGCTGTTTACTAGCTGTGTGACTTTGGGCAAATCACTTGAGCCTCCATATCCTCATCTCTAGAATAGGGACTGTTAATTGATACAGTGTTGTGTGGATCCAATGAGAGAACACATGTCAAAGGCTTTGACCTTGTGAACTTGCCATGAGAGGGTTGCCGCCTTGGAATGCTCTCCTAGGTGTCCTGAAAAGCCCACCGTGGACATCATAAGTCACCAGTTCTCCAGGACAGTTAATTTTTTTTATGTTTCCTCATTGGAATAATTTATGGGAAAAGGAAAAGAGTGAAATAAAGAAGAGGGAAAGGCAGTGACCAACCAGATGGGAAACACACACTCACCAGGTGCTACCACTAGCCCTTGTCAAATGGAACATTGTGTTTCCTACAACTGCATTCTGAGAAGGATGTTTTAAAAATGGATTTAAACTTATGGTACAAAATGCATATTGCGTAGATCTAAGGAGCTTAGAATAGAATACCTAATCTGGAAGAAGGGCCCAATAGGGTAAATCATATAAATCTTCTCAGAGAAGCTCTGTTTTGGGCCTTTTATTGTCATGGTAAAATATATATGATATAAAATTTACTATTTTAGCCATTTTTAAGTGTACAGTTCAGTGGAATTGTGTTATACATCCACATTATTGTACAACTATTACCACTATCCGTTTCCAGAATGTTTCATCATCCCAAGAAGAAACTCTGTACCCGTTAAGCAATAAATCCAGAAGAGCTCTGGTTTTAAAAGGAAAGTTATTTCAGAGCTATAAGGACCCTACGGAGTTTTCTAATCCGACCCCTCATTTGAATATGGGGAACTGAGACTCAGAAAGGTCAAGTTTTCTAAGTCACCTACCAAGTTACAAATTCAGTCAGGAAATCCAGGGGCTGCCCTAGTCCAATTCTCTTTCTTCCATGCTCAGAAAGCACCATAATCTCCAACCGTTTGCAAATGGATACGTCTAACATTCCTTGAAACAGTTACTAAGCATTTCTCCACATTTTTATGCTGAATTGAGTAATTTTTCACTAAAATTGGGGGAGTAGGTGCTAGCTTATAAAATCCCTTGAACTCCCTTACGACTCAGGCACTTTTATCTTAAATGACTTGCATGACATTTTAGGGATTTTATTTTAAAAAGAGGATTTTCTCTGTAACAATAATCACTACCATTTATTGAGTATCAACACAAGGCCATGCATCATGCTAAGTATTTTACATTCAAAATCTTATTTTAAAAGTCTTAGAGCAACCCAGCAAAACAGATACTTTGATTCCCATTTAACAGATGGAGAAACTTAGGCTGAGGGAGTCTAAGTCACCTGCCCAAATTCATGTACCTTATAAATGATAAAGCTGGATTCAAAACCAGATCTATTTGACTCCAAAGCCCCAGCACTTTCCTGTATGCTATGCTGCCCTCTTCTCTAGAAGAAGTGAAACAGTCTTGGGTTCTTGGGTTCTATCCCTGGGTGGTGTCTTTCTTATGCCCATCTTCACCTGATAAAATCCTACCTGTCCTTCAGAGTTTGCCTCAACCCCAACCTCATTCAGAATAACAATACCAGCTAACATTCAGCAAGTGCTTTTTGTGTGCAAGGCACTATTATAAGTGCATTATCTCATTTAATTCTCACAACATCCCTCTGAGATGAATACTATTATTATACCCATTTTACAGATGAGGAAACTGAAGTGCAAAGAGAGTGCATAATTTGCCTTTTCAGCTCTCTCCATCGGTGTGTGGCCTCTGCCTCTCTCTCCGTGCCTGTGAGGCACTCTGTATCTCCTCATGGCCCTTACCTGCTTTGTGTCAGTTATGTTCTAACTGTTCTTGTTTGTGTCTCCACTCCTTGAAGGCAGAAACTTGATTGTTTTTAGTTTGGGTGTGTGCTGCCCATCTGGCTCAGTCCTCTGCCCCTGGTAGACACGACAGAATTATCTATTAACTGAATGAGACCGTCGCGTATATTGCTGCGCTGCGTCTAATTAGTCAAAAAACAAATTTTAAAAGTTTTCATTGGAAAATGAATGTGAGTCTAACTGACATTTTCAGATATTTTCTATCTGTGACTCCTTCCCAGAGTTGTTGGCTAGAACCATGATAATCACCATAAAAGAGCATATTCTCTGAAACAGGCTGTGGTGGAATTTTGGAGAGAAGGTGTCAAGTGCTTTTTTTTCCTACTGAAGCACTTTAAAAAGTTGCCAGATTAGGACTCTGTATAGTGAAGAATACTGTGGGGCTTTTTTCTTCACTTTTTGTATTGATTTTCCAGACACTTTAGTGTTAAACCATGCCAGAAGTGTTGCAGAGATGAATCACTATTATCCAAAGGCCGCCAGCCTCTTTTCCTTCTGACAGAAGGATAATTCCACGTGGATCAAATAAATACAGATGTGTAGTAATTAGTTCTATTCCCAGAGAGCCTATTTCCCACACACTAAAGATGTGAGCGATTATGGAACCTCACCCCAACAGCTTTTATCAATTTAAACTGCTAAACAATGGGCTAGGTCATAACCCAGCCTGCTATTAATAATGTATTTATTATGTGCAACATTATAAATTAGGTGTTCGGACTAGAAAAAGGACACCTTTTAACAAGAATAA